>OZ017741.1:225269167-225473278 GCA_963969285.1 Odontomyia ornata
GTTGAAATGGGACAAAGCATTCAAGGATGGTCATGAAACCGTCGAGAATGAGCCACATGATCGCCGACCGCGAACCAGTATCACACCAGACAACATTTGCCGCTAGCTCTGTAATACTGTAGCTTTTTAGTCTGTCATATAGATTATCAGATCATCAGCAAGCGCTAACAATAATTGCGTTGGCGAGACACTAAAATCAAAGCCATTCAATAGCTTGCGAATGAAAATTGAGAAAAGCAAAGACGCAGTAACTGTTTATTTATTTATTTATTTATTCAAGTCTACTTAACAGACAGAAATCCAATTACAAAATAGACTTAGACAATTAAATATAGTTAAATATAATTCAGAGTAAGACAAATCAATACAACAAATCAAGCAGAAAAGAGTTAATCTAAAACATGAAAGAAATGAAGATAGAGTCAAGAACAAAGTTTGTAAAATTTAGTTCTAAGGAACATTAAACACTATTCGCAAAAAGTAACATCTTTAATTTGACTTTAAAAACAAAGTAGGACGTGGATAGAGAGCCAAGCTCGAGGCTGTTATGCATTCTGATAATTCGTGGCATAATTGAGTTAAAATATAAATCTGTTCGGGCGTACGGAACCTCGAGAATGTGATTAGACCGACTAGGCCGTGCATACAGTCTGTATTGCAAGTCTGCGCTTAGGGTGGAGGCAATTTGTTGGTGGTACAACTTATAAAGGAAACATTGATCTAAGAAGGTTCTACGGGACGACAGAGAAGGGAGACGAAGTGTGGATAGACGACGCTCATAAGGCTCATAAGCTACGTTGAATTTGAAAAACACAATACGGGTAAACTTACGCTGAACAGCTTCTATTGAGTTCATAAGATATAAATGTCTTGGAGACCACACCACTGAGCAGTACTCAAGGAGCGGGCGGACAAGACACGTGAACAAGCAAACAGCGGTAGCAATATTTGCAAACTTATGCAAATGCCGCATAAGAAAACCCGAAACTTTTGATGCCTTGGTAATTAGGCTGTTCCCTCCTGTAGACCATTCAAGGCCTTGAGATCACGCGCTTTCGTCAGATTTCCATCAGTTACAACAAACAATTTCCCATGTAATATATTGCACGTCATCGCCCACAAGGTATCTGGGGAACCTGTCCTGAAGGAGTTTAAAAATTAGTCCATCTAACCACACTGTATCGAAGGCTTTCTCCATATCAATGAGACACGCTCCAACACATTCTCTATCATTTAGTTTCCAACAGATGTCTGAAGTTACTTTCATTATCGCATGTATGGCCGAGTGTCTGGCATGAAAACTAAATTGGCAATTCAGCATCAACTCTTTTTTTTTCAATGTGGGCGCTTAGTGCTTTGTTCAGTATCACTTCAAACACCTTGCTGATTGGGCGAAAGCTTTTAAGGCGTGAAGGTTCTTATCCTTCCATCAAGATTGGAAATACCTTACCCTTTCTCCACCCATTTGGGAAAAATGAATTGCTCAACATGTTGTTAAACAATATGCAATAATTACTAATAGCAACCTCAGGCAAATGTCAGAGGACTATATTTGGAATATCGTCAATTACACATGATTTCTTGTTGTTAATCTTGCCAAATATGAAACAAAAGTCTTTATAGCTGACAAAATAATTAATAAGATTCATACTTGATCTGAGGTCAAATGTCAATGTTTCATTGAAATGAAGAATGGATTTAGCGTCCAAGCTTGATTTGAAGTCGGAAACTTTTGCTTCAACGACCTCTGAAAATATTTCATTCCACTTTCTCAGGGTTTGGTAGATGAACCAATTCAAAATGTGTTCCAATTAGGGTAAGTTTCAGCAATGAACTGAAATAAGGAAGACATCATCCCTTTAATGATTGATTTCCATCACGATTTACAACAAGTGACTTCGTTTTGATCGTTGGTTTATCGGCATCACTCTTTTGATCTCAAATCATTTAGTTTATTTTCAGCTGCCAAAAGCCGAGCTATATCTTTGCCAGTTTGCCCAAATACATTGATTGCTGGGACTTTTTATTTATTTTGAATAATATTGACAGATGGACCAGCAGACAACACTTTTGGTTTTTTCTCCCTATTTTCAATTTTTAAATGCTCGATAAATTCATTATCAAGCTTAGTAAAACTATGTTCAGAATTTTCGTTACCTTTAACCTCTTCAATGTTCATTAAACTGTATAGCACAGCTAGCGCTGCATAATAGTGTGTACTGACGTTCCCTCCGCCTGCGCTAAGAACATCTTCTTGATTCGGTTCCTGTTGCGGTTTCTTTAATTTTTTGTCTTTGGGCGCTTTTAGCGTTACTTTTTTTTCTTGGTGGTTTCTTTTCCTTTGTCGAACGTTAATTTGTCAACTAGTTCCTCTTGTGACCGGATTCGTAGTCAGAGTTCTTCGTTTCCTTTCTCATACTTCTCAAGTTTGACTGATAAAATTGTCGGGGTTTTCTTCATTGCTATCGAATCTTCGTTTGAGATTTTTCTCGCTCGTCATCGTTGGCAATGGACACGATTGTTCTAGTTGATGGCTGAAGCCACCAGATTCCTCCATCTCGTTGCTTTTGCAGCGAGATTAGAGGGATGTTCATACACCGGGACTACCTTTGAATGTATTTTCGCTTTTTGATACTTCTTTAGAAAAGAAACGTGAAGTATCGATAAATGTTCGAATAATTTGACGGTGATGATTTTAAATTTAAAAATGAGCTTCCACTGACTTTTGTAAAAGATGGTTTAATTTTTAAATTTATTGTCAGGAGCGATTAAAAACACGTCTATGCGCAACGGAGGCTAGCCTTAGAATGGGGTAAGGCCCATGGACCCGCTTTCTTAGTAAGACAGTTCCAGACCCACGAACCCTCGGAAATGTATACCTGTTTGCCGTTGTCCCCTTGAGAAATATCCTGTGGACACCAATGCTTGCTAGAATGTTATTTCGTGCTCCTTTTTTGAAGGGGTCATCATTTTTGAGGGTACTTCCAATCCTCTTGTATGTTTTGAAGCGTCTTAATTCTTTATTTAAATTATTCTTTAATCAAATTAGTAATCAGCACTGCAACAACCAGAATTCTTTACAAAAATAATGGAACTTTTCGTTACGAGTTTCTGCACTAACTGCAAAAATTTATATTATTTTTGATGTATTATTTTGTATAAAAAAAATGGATCACTTTTCTTCTCTTTCCAAATTTGCTGTAGTAAACTTTATTTTATATTGAACAAAGTTAAACTTTTGAGCTTTCCACAAACTTTGATGGTTGTAGCACAGACGGAACGATGGACACAGGTTGTGATTTCAATAGAGTTTTGTATTTTCGTATAAAATCATCAGAAATCTGGTATACCCTTCAACCTCTCCTGTTAAATTTTTAAACATGTATTTAACCATTTTTGTTTTGCAGCTCCTCGTTTCACAGTGTGATTATTTCCTGGCTACTCAATAATGATACTGCTTGATGGGCGGATTGTCAAACTTCTAGAATTTTCAATGCTACCAATGAACTTTGAGCCAGGGATCTACCTTGCAAGCGTCGATCACTCTTACTTCCATATCGTGGGGACCTGTGTATATATGTTACTGATATAGCAATATTGTGTCCCTAAATACTAAGTACGTGGCACAATGCACTGTTCAGATTGTAGTTTACATGTAATACATATGTAAATCGAATCATGTTCATATAGGCTAATTCATTACGAGGTTTGGGTTTTAATCTCAAATGAAAGGCATAAAGTTGAACTCTATATTAAGAATTTTATTGTGGGTTAAAAGCACAATCTATAACATTTACTTTTTAAAGATTATCTCGTTTAAATGACGACCGTGACTATGCCTTAAATGGTCCATCTTAAGGGTCCAGTTTTTGACGACGCGTTCTAGCATAGAGACCGGTATTTCGCGAATGATACACGTAATGTTGGCTTTTAAAGTGTCAATTGAAGCTGGCTTATCCCTGAAGACCCGAGACTTTATGTAACCTCAAAGAAAATAGTCTAAACGTGTGATATTACACGATCTAGGCGGCCAATTTACTGGTCCAAAACGTGAAGTCTCACCAAAATAATTTCTCAATAAGTCAATTGTTTCTCTTGCTGTATGCAAAGTAGCGCCATCTTGCTGAAACCAAAGTTCATCAATACCATGGGCTTCAATTCCAGGTAGCAAAAACTATGTTATCATGGTGTGATAGCGGTCGCCATTGACAGTTACGTTCGGTTCGGACTCATTTTTGAAAAAATATGGACCAATGATTCCAACGGCCCATAAACCACACCTGACTGTCCATTTCTCTGGCTGCAGTGGTAGCCCAAATATGGCAATTCCGTTTATTGACGTATCCATTGAGCCAAAAATGCACCTCAATACTGAACAAAATTTCGCGAAAAAATAGCGGATTTTCATTGAGCTGATTCCGAGCCCATTCAACAAAAACGCAACGCGAAACTAAGTCGAGTTGAACTTTAAATGCCTTAAAACCAAGATCTTCAAGTAAAATACGCTAAGTTGTTGCGTACGATAAACCAAACAGTTTAGCCCTCAGCAACGGCGGCTATATTCTCTTCATTATGTGCTGGATGTGATTTAATCGTTCGAGTATCATTTAATAATGTATGCTGCGTTTCAAATTGGCGGATATATTGGCTAAAGTGGCTTCGGTAGTTCGACGATGCACACCATAAGTTGCTCTAAGAGCATGAGAAACATTTCTCACAAATCGCTGATTTTCGTAATACAGCTGAACAATTTGTGGATACGTTGTTGTGGTGTAAGTCTTTCCAGGAAGATATGTCAAACAATACTGAATAAAAATTACCTTACAATTCAACAGGAACCACGCGTGATCTGTTAAAAGGAGCCTACTGAAAATCAAACCTCATATGAATCACCCATTATTTCTTCGTTTGGATTCCACTGCACTTTAAGCATACACTATCCCATTCAGCTGTTTTACCTCACAAAGTGATTTTTAAGTTTTAAAGTGCAGCATACGTTAAATATTCCCTTAAGTAGCATTTAGACCATTCCAACTTCAAAGGAGATTAAGAAAGCCTACAATAAATTAAATAACATAAAGTAATATTCAGTTGAACACGTTTTGAATCAACATACATGCTCGTATATGCATGCTACTGAATTTCATTGAGGATTTCTGCAAAAACTTTAGCAGGCTCAAGTATTTCGCGCTAAGGTGTTTTTAACATAAGCTCATGTACGTAAGTGTATATGCATATGCGCTAAATATTTATGACAATCTTCTTCAGCACACAATGAAACGTAGCGTTACTAACGATTTAAACTCTTCTTGTACGTGTATCGTATGTATACGTGTATGCATGTATACATGCAAAGTATGTAGTTTTAGTAGGGAAAACTCTTGAAAATCGCAAGGAAAGCAGAAAAGCAACAGAAAATGATATCCTTTGGACGGCATAGAACACTTTAGAAGGCAAAGCCAAAGTCAAAGCCCAACGAGTGGTAACATCAACAACTGCGCTTCTGTAGGTTTTTGTATAATTTATGCAAGTTGTAAAGTAAACAACAATGTGTTGAAATTAAATGAGAATTATGGCTCTCGTTTTAAATATTCATTAGATTTATTCAACAGAGAACATTATTTTGAATATTAATTAAGGTTTGAGGTTTCCCGACGTTATTTTGATGTACAACTGATTGGTGGTGAGAATATATTAAAAGGACATGAACTTTGTTTGGGCTGTAAAGTTTTATTTGTATCATTAAGGCTATTTTTGAGACGTCTCATCTGACCTCATGATGAGCAGGGAAGGGAATGTCGAGACAAAATTACTGAGAAAATTGTAATCCACAAAATCTTTTTTGACAGCATGTCAGGCCAACTTTCATCAGATTTATTTTAAGAAGAATACTTTTAGGTTCGGTCCTATGATAACGACTAAGACGATGCTTGAATGCTCAAATGCAAAAATTTAAAGCAAGTGATCAAGGATAAAAATGATTTAAGTACATTGCAAGTAACATGTGTGAGAATAATTAGTACAGTAAAAGTAAGATAGGCGACCAGATGGTAGTAAATTGTTTCGGGGGTCATACACTAGGTTTACTGGTTCCCAAAACTGACGATAGATACAAGCCATATGGTAGAAATTTGCATATGTATTAGTCGGCCTACTATGGACAAGCTTCCGGTAGCTGTCACCCAACTGCGGCATTAGCAAATGCTTATATTTCGTCATTTATACTATTTTCCGAATAAAAAACGTGCCGAACGCATTCCGTGCATGCTATAAATTCACCTTGTATAGCCCATTGTGCTTCTAAACTTTCCAAGACGAGCAAATGAAGCACACGTTTTGCACCTTCGACTGATAGCTCAGCGTTGAGATGTAAACAAACTCCTATAAATTCACTTTGGAAGGCGATAAAAACTAAACGGGTATAAGAACTGAAATAATTTTCACTTCACTAGGAGCGCTATTGTGTTCTCCGCGGATCATCTGAATTTGACTGTAGAAATCCGTCTCTAAACCGTACAAAACCTCGAATTTCTGTTGGAACCTCCACAATTCTTCATATAACGCCATGTAAGTTAGCCAGCAAAGTCGGCCTACTAATGGTCATGTGTGTGGTAATAAGCGCTGCTGCCATATGGCTTGTATCTATCGTCAGTTTTGCTGGTTCCCCAATGATGGTACATTAAATGCGGAGAAATGTCAATAGGTAGCGTTTGCTTTTTGTAAAGGACTGAGATAAGAGAGAGAGAGAGAGAGCCAAGAGAGAAAGTAATAATATTGCCGCCGGATTGATGGCTGGGCGAAGGGCTAGCTTCCCGCCCCTCGAAAAATTTAGATTGCTTCGAAACCGGCAACAGAGTCTTGGAATGGATTCGACCTACAGCAACAATCTTGCAACAAAAAAAAGAGTTTGGCATTGGATCCTGGAATGTCAGATCTCTGAAAAACCTTGGCACTGTTAACCCTCCGCGTCCCATGTATACAATATATTGTTTTTGCGTTTTTACACATCGTGTATCTTGATAACTTCAGTGCAAGTAACTTTTTTCCAATGTACCAGTCTCTTTATAAACCACTGGCATGGTTTCAACGAGGATTTCCCTATGCACGTGTTTAAAGCTTTATATGTACTACAATTTATTGCACACTTGCTAGATGGTGTAACTGTTTCTGCTTTTAGGAGTAAATGGTTGGAGTCGTGATTTTTGATAGGGCAGATATAATATCGAGGCACTGGCAAGGAGCGAAAAGACAAATTTAAGTCAATTTTATCTAGTAAAAAAGATAAAAAATCTAAAATCGAAAAAAAGCGGCGTATATAAAATAACGTACAAGATATGCTGCAAAATTTATATAGGCCAAACGAAAAGTTAGCGATGGTTAGATTCGACGAGCATATGAAGGAGGTGACAGCGTACTATAAAAATGCAAAAACAAGGATCAATTCAGCAGTGGCAGAACATGCAATTAAGGAAAGTCACTAGATCACCATAGATAACTTGGAGGTAAAAAAAAACTTTGAATAGTAGACTTAATGAAGATATAGGCAATAATACCTCAAAACAAATTTATATTATTTGTAAGGAATAAACTATCCTTGTACCAATAGGTTAGCCTATGTTGCAGTTATTCCTTTGTTCTGAAGAAGACTGGGAGTAGCAGTCGAAATGCATATATACAAAAAATAAAATCTTAGTCGTGAAAGGGGAGCATATTTAATGTATAATGTAATTAATTATAAAACGACTATAGAACGTTCGGAAGGATTTTGCATCTAACATTCGTTGCGCGTAGACATGTTTTTAATCTCTCCTGTCATTAATTTTAAAAATCAATTAGTTGTTCTTAAAAGTCAGTTCCAAAAAATAAAATTAATTTTTTACAAATCAGTCAAAAGCAAATTTAGATTTTCATTGGAAAAAGCATTTATCGTCAAAAGAATCCACCCACGGATTCCTCGAATATCATCTGACTTCGATAAATCCACAAAAGCAAATAAGCTGAAGACTAACTTGGGACTGCTGTATGGAGGAGCCCGACGACTTCCCCCCGTTAGGGGGCCCCGGGGAGTGTAGCAATGCGAAATTGGCGGCAAACGTCAATAAGAGAAGACACACGAGTAACCAGGACTCCACAGGTGGCTGGTGTAAGACTCAAGTAGTAGACGTTGACGAAAGTACTGAAAGGAATGTTAGTCAAGAAAATGATAATTTTATCCTTTATTTAAAAACTAAAAATAAAGAGAAGAAACCAGCTCATAGTTCTGCTGGTCCTCCTCAAAAAAATCTCAAAAATATAGAAAAAGTTCCGCCAATCAATGTGTTCGGTCAAAGCGGAAAGGACATGGTTCGACTATTGGCAGCCGGAAATAAACTAACCAATTTCGAGATTTAAAGAAACAATGCCGAAAAGTTAACTATTAGAACGTAATCACTGGTTTATTTCAAATCAGTTAAAAATTCTTTAAATTCTGGGGAGGTTGCATACTTCACATATACGCCGAAAAGTGAGAAAAACCATACCTTCTTGTTGAAGGGCTTGGACTGTAGAGAAGATACCGTCGATCTTCTTTTGGTGCTCAAGGCAGCAGCACCAGAAATTGGATCCATCTCCGTTAAAACGTTCGCGAAAAGAAGGTCAATAGTAGATAAAAAATATTCACTACTTTATTTAGTGCAGATATCATACAAGAGTAGTCCAAGTGCTCTTCAACAAATAAGATACTTCAACTTCCAGAAAAGAACAGTCAACCAGTGTCATCGCGATCAATGATTTGGGCATTCGGCTGCCAGCTGCACCATGCCTTACCGATGCGTCAAATGCAAGGGCGTGCATGCTCCTGGTGAGTGCAAATTGCCTCAGAGGGAACCAAAAGAGAAATAATACTGTGTTAACTGCTGTGTTTTGGGTTCCCCGGTATCATATCGAGGATACTCCCGATATCAAGATGCGAGAGTGAAATTTGTCCCAAAGCAAACAGAACTACACCGCGGCGTCTTAGCTCCGAGCTTCGTCAAGCCCGGAAGATCATTTGCACTCGCCGGTAGAGGACCAGCAGAAAATGCTGCAAATAATGTGAATAATGTAAGTGGCAATAATGAGATGCTTCTCAAAATTTATCAACAACTAAATTCTCTATCGGAGAGAATCAACAAACAAGACACGAAAATTAATCTTGTTTTTCAACGTTTAAGGGTTTTAAATGCATCAAAATGGTTTGTCATCCAGCCACATTCCCGTGGATAGGATTCGTCTCATCTCGATCAACGTCAACTCCATTGTTACTATACATTGGCGTGATTATCTCCTTGAATTCATTATTAAGCAAAAGCCTGACAACATGCTTCTCACCAAAACCCACCTCAATTCATGGCACTCTATGACATTCACGGATTTTGAACTCGTAAGAAACGATAGGGTAAACGGTGATGGGGGAGCTGGTACCAACGTACTAGTTCGAAGTCCCTTTTGTTTCCGAAATATTGAAAAAGTCGAAATTCAAAAGCTTTGAATTTCTTGAAGTGCCCGTTATCATAATCTCACTGCCCAAGTGAGGATAACCTGTTCGTTATCTCCACCTATGCAACTGGTGGGATTGTTCTCAAGCTCAAGGAGGAGCTCAATTCCTTGTTTGAAATACTCGAATTGAACAGGCTGCATAGTTATTATATTCTTGCTGGCGACCTCAACGCCAAGCATACATCATAGCTGAACGCCACCAATAATCCAAGAGGTGTATTCCTGAAATCATGGATAACAGAGAGCCAAATTAAATACAGGTGCAATCTATATGGGTCGGAGTTCCCAACATACCCTAGGACAAATTCATATTTGGACCTCTGCATTGCTAATGCAAGACTTGAATTCAGCTTTAATGTTCCTTAACGGAAACTGCAGGTGCTTCCTTATGATAGCGACCATAACGCAATCGTAATAGAAATCGATCATCAAAGGGATGATCTTTTCCTCATTCCAGTTCGACATGAAAATCATCGGTTGAATTTCAAAAAAACAGACTGGGGAAAGTTTCAAAAGAAATTTAATCAAGACTTCCAGAAGCAATGCCCTCCTTTTGATGATGGCAACTCTTGCTCAATGGATTCTAATGTCAGGAACCTAACTAATGATGAAATATATCTCTATTTGTCGAAGTTCGAGAAGTTGACGTTGGAAACGATTGAGAAAGTTGTTCCCAAGATTAAACATCGAAACAATATGGAAGGATATAAAACACCAACCATTGCAAGGTGGAAAAGATTGAAAAACCTTCTTTTCACACGCGTCAACAATATTTATCAGCGATTCTTAGACTACAACCATCCCCCGTTGGCTTTGTTGAAATTACACGTGAAGGATGTCCGGAGCTTAATCCGTTCATACTTCAGGAGTGGGGTCGCCAATCAACACAAACAAAGGGGTATTAACCCACAGGACCTAGATGGCATTTTCATCAAAGTGAATAGCTTATTTCGCAAGAAGTCTCGATAAACCATATCGATAAGGCTGGTATCGAAATTGATAGTACGACTCCGGATAGAAAAAGAAACAGGATTATATGAGATGGATTGCATTAACTTGCCCAGATTGGAACAAATTTTGAATTGGTTCATCTACCAAACCCTGAGAGAGGTAATGAAATATTTTCAGAGGTCGTTGGAGCAAAAGTTTCCGACTTCAAATCAAGCCTGAACGGCCAATCAATCCTTGATTTCAATTAAAGATTAACATCTGATGCATACTGAGCTTTAATCTTACTACTTATATTGTCAGCTATGACAATATAAGCAGTCAGCTATGATAATATCGGTATGTGGTGACTTCAATTTGCCCTCAATTGTTTGGAATAATTTGTATGTCTCCATAGTTTCTGGCGGTAGCGTGTCTTTTGCTCTTTCTTCTTTTATTTTCCTCTGTTCTTTCACCCAATACAACACTTTTCCCAATGCTGATAACAAATTGCTTGATCTTGTCCTTTCCAACTTGTTACCTTCTTCTCTGCCCACATCGGTGGGACTTTCGTCCTTTGTCAAACCTGATCCTAACCTTCCACCACTCTTTATTGAGCTTGCAATCACACCTTCTTGTTCTTTGAAGAATTCCTCACCTTCCCGCTTTCATTTTTTAAAAGCCGGTTTATTGAGCATGGAAGCTAACCTTAATGCCGTGAATTGGTATTCTTTCTTCAGCAATCTCCGCATTGAAGATTGTATTGATAAGCTCTATATGTTTCTTCATTCTCAATCTCGCAATTTACTCCTGTGTGTCTAGCAAGAAGACCTAAAGATGTTGCCACTGCAATTAAAGCTAAAGATGCTGCCCGCAGAAAATTCTCATCCAGTGGTCTTTCAATTGAACTCACTGAATTCAAAGAGCGTCGTGCCGTGGTCAAGAAAATTGCCACTTCTGTACTTCATGCATATGTTAACCACATTGAAACTTCGTTAATGTTGAATCAAACTCGTGCGTTCTGGTCGTACGTAAAATCTTTAAGGACCTCTCATCATGCCCCTGATAATTTTAGTCTAGATGGCATGACATCGTCTTCTTCTCAAGAATCTTGTGAACATTTGCTTCTTACTTTTCTTCCTTTTTTGGTAGGGCTAAACATTCCTCCTCCTTCAACCAATCTTCTTGCACTTTTTCCTCTACTAATTTTTGTACAAACCCCTTGCAGGTTGAGCAACTCTTAAATAATCTTGACAACAGCACCAGTAGGGGCCCTGATAGCATTCCAAATTTTCTGGCAAAATCTTTATCTTCTTCGCTTTGTGCTCCCCTTTCAATTATTTTTAACTTGAGTTTATCCTGTGGGGTTTTCCCCGCCCAATGAAAAATTGCCCATATTTTTTTTATTTTCAAACCTGGTGATCGTAATATCGTCTCAAACTATCGTCCTATTTCCCTCCTTCCTTGTTTTAGTAAAATTCTTGAAAAGAAAGTTTTTGATTTGCTGTATCCAGTTGTCCTCCCATATTTAGCGGATCAACAGCATGGTTTTGTCAGAGGCAGATCTACCCTTACAAATTAACTTTCTTTTACCCATAATATTGCGGCTGTCCTCGATCAACAACAGCAAGTGGACGTGATTTTTACGGGTTTTTCTAAAGCCTTTGATTCAGTCGATCACTCTCTCCTATTTGAGAAACTTTTAGGGTTCATTGTCCCTAGTTGCCTCTATTCCTGGCTTCTCTCTTATGTCCTGAATCGTCAATGTGTAGTCACTTTAAACTCTTGCTTCTCTTCTTCATTTCACCCGAGCTCGGGAGCCCCGCAAGGTTCAATACTTGACCCTATACTATTTTTACTTTTTATCAATGATCTACCTTCTGTTATCACATCCCACCATCTCCTTTATGCTGATGACTTCAAGATTTTTCGAGTTAATGATTCGCTTTTAAATATGGATATCCGCCAAACCATCTCTCCTTAAATGTTTCCAAATGCCATCAGATAACATTCTCCTGCAAAAAAAATTCCTCTTCTCTCAACGTATAGGCTTGTTGGTATCCCTTTAAGCAATGCAACCTCTTTCAAGGGTCTTGATGTGCTTTCGATTGTAAACTGAAGTTTGATCTCAACGTTGCTTTAATTTTTAAGAAAGCCTCTCGCTTAACTGGATTTATTCTATGATCCACTTTGTCATTTCAACATATCACATCCTGCATGTGTCTTTACTTCTCACTAGTACGTAGTAATTTGGAGTATTGCTCCCAAATTTGGAGTCCGTACCACAGGAAGCTCATCGATGCTGTTGAGTCAGTTCAACGCAGATTCACACGGTCTCTATTCTTCAAATTCAACCTTTCTTACTTCCCTTATGATGACCGACTTCATACTTTGAACCTTCCTACCCTTGAGTCCAGACGATCTTTCCTTGACGAATGTCTTTTTTTCAAGCTTCATTTATGCCTTTTACCTCAAAATTTATGCAGGCAAATAAATACATTCAACGCGGCTCGCCCTAATAGATCCTCGCTTCAATTTCAGGTTCTGTATGCACGAACTAACACCTTCTTCCACTCCCCTTTGCTACGCTTACCTCGTATGCACAACCAGCAAAGTCCTGGTCCTCTACCACAATCTCTTGGCGTATTCAAAACTTCAATGAAATATCAAATTTATAAATATTCCTATAAATCTTAATTTTTAATATCGTATTGTGATTTTTTTTCTTTAATTTCTGCCATATTTTGAATTCATATATTTGTATTTATATATTATATTAATTGACTTGTAATTGGAATACTAGTCTGTAAGTTGATTTCTGAAGTAAATAAATAAATCAAGACTTGTGTTTCATATTTCACAGGATGAACAAGAAGAATTCATGTAATACTGATGGTATCCCAAATATAGTTCTCCGACATTTGCCTGAGGTTGCTATTAGGAATTATTGCATATTGGTCAACAACATGTGGGGCAATTCATAATTCCCAAATGAGTGGAAAAAGTATTTCCGATCTTGTAGAAAGGAAAAGAATCTTCATATCCTAAAAGCTATCGCTCAATCAGCTTGCTGCCTCTAGCTAGCATCAGCAAGGTGTTTGAAGTGATACTAAATAAAGCATTAAGCGCCCACATTGAGAAATATGAGTTGATCCTGAACTGCCAATTTAGTTTTCATGCCAGGTATTTCACAACACATGCAATAACGATAGAAACCTGAGACATCTGTTGGAAACTAAATGATAGACAATGCGTTGGAGCATGTCTCATTGATATGGAGGAAGCCTTCGGTACGGTGTGGTTAGATGGACTAGTTTTTCAACTCTTTCAGGACAAGTTCCCCAGACAATGCGATCATTGGAGGCGTTTGCTGATGATCTGATCATCTTTATGGCAGACCAAAAGGCTACAATAGTTCAGAGCAATCTCGGAAAAATGTTCAATGATGTGCAGCTGTACACTGACAATTGGCGAATGAAAATCAATGCGCAGAAGTGCGAAACAATTTTGTTTAGAACAATGCTGCAGGGGCTCAGTCAAGACCTGAAAAGTAATTGGAAGAATTTCCACATTATGGCTGGTGAGGATAGTCCAAAACGGGTTCCACATAAATCCTGTGTCGATACCTCGGTGTTCATCTCGATCAGTATCTGTATTATACTGAGCATGTCCAAATCATGCTCAGTAAGGCATAAGAAGTAGTCATGGCCCTACGAAGACTCTTTCATTCCAAGTACATTGATCAAAAGGTCAAAATGATCTGTTACAAGACCATGGTTAGACCAATTTTGACATATGGATATCAAATCTGGTACAACCAGAGTGCTAGTACTATGGAAAAATTAAGAGTTTTCGAAAGGAAATGTATTCGTGCATGTACTGGTTTGTACAGAAAGCCTGAGACGGACTGGAAGCATTATATATCGAATAGAAGAATTTATCAAAATGCTCAAGTGACAAGAGTCAATATCTTCATATTAAAACTTCTTCAGAATCATATCGCAAAATCTGTAACTGTGAGTGAAAACCCTTGGATTTCACAGCCGTTCCACCCTACAGACGGGTATATTACCACTTGCCTCGCTACTGGCTTCGTTTCTCCAGAAGAGTTCGTGTATTTGGACACGACGTGATATGTTTTTCATTCTGATGGCGTCCCAATCATGTATCACATACTACTGTGACCAAAAAATAAGGTGACATCTGAATTGTCTTTCCGCAATTCCGGCCTTTTTAAGCAGATAGCGTTACGCAAACGACGCATAACATTCAAATAATATTGCTTGTTGACTGTTTGGCCCAGTAGAAGGAATTCATAATGCACAACACCACGATAATCGATGAAGAGAAGAGGTTGATGGTCGCCCAGGACGCTATTCATCTTCGACACGTTCACGGCCGGCTTGGAACTCACTATACCACTTGTAAGCATTTTTTTAGACATAGTCTATCACCAAGGGCTTTCTGTACCATCCTCAACGTATCGTCTATCACCAAGGGCTTTTTGTACCATCCTCAACGTATCCGTAGCAGAAAATTGATTTCGCAAACAAAATTAAATGCAAATTCAACAAATTTCGACATCGCAAAAAATGAAAATCTCACTTTTAGCAGCTCATATAACGACGCGTATCTCAAACACTAATGAATATTTTGACATGTAAATTTGACATGAATATCACTGACAGTACTACCAACCTAAAAAAAAATAATTCTCCAAATCCTTCGACGTGCGCAGTTTAAATTCAAATGTCATCTTATTTTGTGAACACTGTAGTATATAGACGGGTCATCGATAAGAAGATAAAATATCCTCCGAGTTTGAGTTCAGGAGACCAACAATTCTAATGGAGATACTCATTTGCTAGATTCGTTGAAGCTGATTGAGCTGAGACGGGGTAATCTAGGTATTGGTGGCTGAATGAAAATGTCTTAATTATTCGTGATTGTTTTTCAGTTTTTGTGTTTTTCGTTACTTAGTTTTTGAGTTTCAGCTCATTGTTGCTACATTTAGTGTTGTTGTTTGTTGTGTTAAAAATTAGGGATAGGTCAGGTATATGTTATGTTTAGTATAATAGGTTTAGAGATTAGGTTAAACGCTTAGGTTAGGAATATCATGATAGAATTAAGATAAAGTTTTTGATTGAATTTTATTAGAATTAGGTTATAACATATAAGGTGTACGATCAAAGTTCACTGTTGTGTTAAAATTACAAATAATTTTAGAATAGTGCTGTTTGGTTTTTTCTCCTTTTTCCAATCAAATTATAATATATGCAATAATCTTAATTAATTACAATTTGCTATAGTGTTTTTTTATGAAATGTGTTTAACTAATAACGTATAAATTTAGAGAGCCATTGTTATTGTTTGGAAATTGCTTTACATTACTTCAAAATTTATAACGATTAGTATTGAATAAAGCACTTTTGACTTTGACTTTAGAATGTTCGAGATTTTATTCACCAGCTGCGTATACAAATCTATGATAAGACCTGTGCTCTGCTATGGGTGTGGAACATGGACCCTAACCCAAGCATCCGCAAATATATCGAGCGCCTTCGAGAGACGAGTTCTGAAGCAAATAATCAATGCGAAGCTAGACGGGGACCAATGGCGAATCTGAAATCACCATGAGCTGTATGATTTTTTTGGCGAGCCAGAGGTCTCAACGATTGGAAGACTGCGGAACCTGCAATGGGCTGGCCATGTAAATTGCATGGATGAAGAAAGGATACCCAAAAGGTACTCATTGGAAGCACTGAAGGGTGGCGACCAGTGGGGACCCCGAAGAAGTGCTGGTGCTCGTTCGTTGAAGCTCATCGCTGGTTGGATTTTGAAATTAGAGAACACGGTCGACGAACCGAGACAGATGGAGGCGCTATTTAGACGCTGTAGTGCTACGAAGAAGAAGAGGAAGTTAACCTCATTAAATTTATGTAGTCGTCAGTGTCCTGCTATTAGTACAATGCGCACTAGTAGATGAAAATGATTCAATTATAGTCTGATTTTTTTTTTCAAACCAAACGACAAAGCAAGTAAAGTGACAAATAGTGTATGACTAAACTGGCTCATTAAGTTTAGTCATTTAAAGCTGGATTTTATTTTACGAATATGTATTCGTATATAGGTTAAATTTTTCAAACTGCTTAATCTCATCTAAAAATTAGTTCATGAAAATGTAATACTATAAAATCTAGGATAACCATGTAGTTTAAATTCAGTTTCCCTCTCCCTTTGTGGAAAACTTGTGTACTCAAATCCAAAGCTTTATTGCACAACCACTCTGCAACCCGAAATGAACACCACTTAACTATACTTTCTTATGCGTGTCTATTTAAAAGCGCAAAAACACTAAAAACCATTTTTCCTACAATTTCATTTCTTTTCACTGCGTACGGATGGAAGAGGCGTTACACAAATTGAGAATGTCGTTGGTCTTAAGATGCTCGCTCAGTGCTTAATGGCTCGGAAAATCGATTTGGTTTGTTTGGCAAGGCATTTTGTTGTATTTTATTTTTCTTCTACTTCTTCTTTTTCATCGCATTGCCATTGCTCTCACTTTACATCGTCCCTAAGAACAGGATACGGTATATTACCACAACAGCTCGAGCTCAAATATGTAGGAGTGTAGAGAACACGTAACACAATTCTTCCTCAAACTCAATTGATTCAATTAAAGCGAAAGATGGATGAAAGTTTCCATGCAGTAAAAACCATTGCGATTTCTTTCGCAGTTATGTTTTACAAGGAAAGCTTTATGTTGAACTCGTGTTGCACAATTTGCTTTGTGCTTTGCGCTTTGTTCATCCAATGGGTTTCATTTCTCAAGTTGTTTAGAATGTAAGTAATGTTGAGTGACTTGATGATATTGGTAAGGGACTTGGAAATGTTTTCCACAGGATGGGAAAAAATGTTTCTTTCGTAATCAGCGAAAAGCAATTAATTTTGATTGGAAGTGTGATCTTTCAAGGAAATAGATTATGAAACTTTGTGAACCTCGGGGAGTGAATACAGAGGATAACGTGCAACGAACTTAAATATATTAAGTGTGGAGAAGTATTCTGATAGCGTTGATATACGAAACTTCAGAATTGAAGTATGAGTAGATGCGACGAAATTATACGCATTCGGGGACAGAGCCTTCTTTCTTCTAAAATTTTGCTCAGCATCAAAACAGATTTTCTCTATGAACGTTCATTAGAAACACGAACCACGCCTCATTGAAGTTGTAATCTTCTGAGAATTCTATTAGTTTTACTATGTTAATTGTGATCAGTTTTATCCTGAATGAACCAAGCAATAAAAATTTTCCACAGTAATCCACAAATTGATTTCTAGGAAAAAACGAGACGAGCGTAGGTGTCACCCATCTGCCCGTAAATTATTCCCCCGAGCCTCCAGACGAGCTTATGTAGTGAATTGAGTGTATATATGTCCATAAATGACTGCAGCGATAGTCTGCCGCCTCGACGACGGTAGGATACGCCGAGATTGGCCTTGTCTGAGGACGCGTGAATTCGCTGGCAGGCTAGCGTTGCGGTGTCGTGGGGTGGGTTCTTTCCCCGCGGCACAAGGACCCACTACAAAAGAAATTTCGCATTCACGAATTGAAAGGGTTCGAAAGAATAGCAACCGCAGTCGAGTATGAGGTAACCTACTAAGGGTCAAAAATTGCTGACTCAAAGGACAAACCCGGCCTAGAGAAAACAGACGGACTTAAAATAACTTATACTTATGGCCCCCAAATAAGAGTGGGGCATCCAGGTGGAAGCAGTGCACCCTCCCAACCGCATCAAGATCCAAATGTCAGCGTGGCCATATTTTCCATTTATGTAAAAAACTCATACAAACACAATTTGAATGAATTTTCCCTTTAAATAAAAAAATCCCCGTTGGCAGCACCAGTCGGAAAGGTAAATTTCTCGTATGTAGCGTAAGGTTTCGGAAAAAAAATTTGGCTTGCCTACTACTTAACTTCTTACTGCAATTTCGGTAGCACTACATGGGTTTTTAGTAACAAAAAGGATCTGCCGCCGTCTGTGTATGGAGACACCCCATAGAGGCGCAAATATTTTGCCAATTAAATTGAGTTACACACGTATGGATCACATATTGAAAATCGGCGGGTAGTAAATTGTTATAAACATATTTATACTCGTTTCGCCCTTCTCACATTTGCTGTTTATACATTTCATAGTGGCTACCACACAAAGGTGATAACTTGTCGGCTTTAATAGCTCAAATAGTTTATTTCAAAAGATTTCCATAAAAGTTTAATCAGCACTTGCATTGCCATTAATATATACATTTTCAATTTTTTTCTGAACTATGAGGGCCGTCATTTGGATTTTTATTGAAATCGGCTGCTAAGAATATTAAGCTGTAAATTTTTAACTTTTTTATTTGTCATTCGATTTGCATAATTAAATTAAATTAACTTGCCTTAATAACTTATAATTTCAAGTTTCAAAGGAATCTGTTGAGAATCTTGGCTGCTAGAGGGCTACAGAAATAAAAAAATTGCTTGCCGCCCCCCTGTATGGGAAGACCCGCCTGTATGGAGAGACCCCCCTTAAATACCTTAAAATATTTTCTTGCACTGCAAATTTCACGAGGCACCACTTTTGACCTACGTAGAAAATTTCCTCATTCTAGCTCATGTGGTTTGCGAGAAAACTTGTTATGACGCACGAACAAACGGGCGGACGGACGGACAGACAGACAACTCGCGATTTTATAATTTTTTAGGGTATTGTTAAAAATATTTTACAATATCTCAAAAATGATCTGGTTTATAAGTTCTTTCAAGTAAAGTCATTTAAAACGTTTCAATGAAAAATATTCATTATTTCAGTTGGCACTAAAATAGCGAATTGCGCTTGCCTTCAGACCTTTGGGGGCCGCCATTTTGAATGCATGCATTTGATTTTGGATTATTTTAAATCTTTGTATGCTAGGACCTCACTAATCAATGTACTATCTCGTTCAAATAGGAGTTTCAGTCTAGACAGGGCAAAATAATTCAATTTTTAAAGAAAATGGCAGCTAAAAATATTAGGCTTTAAATTTTCGACTTCTTTATTTAATAATCTCAAGTTTCATCAAAATCCGTTGGAAAATGTGACCGCTAGAGGGCCACAAAAACATGAAAAAAACGCATATTTAAACGGCCGCCATTTTGAAATTTGCAGATGCATGATCACCAAAATATCAAAGACTGTAGGTCTAAGTAATGTCTATCTCGAAACCAAGTTTCATATATGTCGGATCAAAATTGCGACTTTTAGAAGCCTTTGAAGTTTTGAGTTTTAACTGGCCACCATTTTGTTTTTTGCAAGCTGACCTCCAGTTTTTTTACGTAATTCTTTAGATATTTATAATTTCTATCCAACAGCCGAGTTTCATGAAAATCAGTTGAAACCTTTGACCACTATTACAACAACAAAATTTTGCACGTTTTTCGACCTTTGAGCGGCCGCCATTTTGTTTCTGCCGTACTGACTTTGGATTTTTTATTGTGAGATTCATCACATACATCAGTGAACCTTCGTACCAAATTTCATCCAAATCGGAGCTATACTTTGGTCAGAACAGAAATCACGATTTTTCGTCTAAAATGGCCGCCATTTTGTTTTTGATCAGCCGATATTGCTGGTTCACGAATTTAACCGAGATAATTACCCAATACACCTTTCCTGAAAATTTGGTGAAAATCGAAGCAAAATTGCAACCTCTAGCGTGGTCACAAATTTCGTTATATCTCATATATATATATATATATATATATATATATATATATATATATATATATATATATATATATATATATATATATATGATGCTCTCCGCAATAGGTAAATTTCTCTCGAGAAATTTACCTAAAACATAAGCGTGGCAAATTTATGTCATAGTATTATGTGAGGGAGTCACATAACACTCTGCCATAAATAGACACGCGAGCGGAAGGCCACCTTACCCGGGCAAGAGCCACTGTAACGCATAACAAGTTGGGTAGACAGACCTATGCTCATGTCAGAAGGGTTTTGTACTTAACTTACAAAATGCAGTAACCAGCAACGAATAAAATCAAGAAACATGTCAAAGACGATTTTACTGGAGAAAATGTGAAAAACAAAGTTGAACGAATTTTGACTTCTGAGGTATTTGTTATAGTTATACCCATAAATATCTCCTTTGATAATTTTTTCAAATCTTTTAGATCACTGGTGTCCCTTCGCGAGGGAGGAAACACATTTTTCATGTATTTCCCCCCCCCTGTGCCCCCACTGAAGCAAAAACTGTCAGTTTAAGAACTGTTTTGAAAAGCTCTCATGGAGAATTTTCAGTTGATACTCATATCGGCTACCTTTCATGAAATTTTTTTTCAGGGGCCACTCTTCTATACTGTAATCATCGATTCATGGCCTATTTTTTCGAATCCTAGGATGGTTACAAAGCCCTTTAGCTAGGAGCTCTCTCCTGCCTCTTCGACTTGTTTCAATTGTATGTACTCATCTTCATGATACCTATCATTCCTGAAATTTTCATGCAAAATCTAGCGAAGCTGTAGTGTCTAAGTCGGTAAAAAGCGCATATGGCTCCATAGCCATATGTTTCCATAGTAATACAGGGCATATTGCTCCATAGTAATACAGGAAAATTCAAATCGCTATAACTTCGGTAAATACTATTCGATCTTTATGGAACTTTCAGAAAAGATTAATCTTATAAATAGTCATCTCTTTGCAAAATTTTATTGATTTTAAAGGTACCGTTTAGATTTTATTCAAGAAAACAGAAAATCGATAAATCATACTATTACTAACAAAGTTGAGTGAATTTCGTCTTCTCATGTATTTGTTGTTGTTGTACCCATAAAGGCCTACATTCATGATTTTTTTCAGATTTTTCGGATGTACGGTGTCCAATCGCGAGGGGGGGGTACGCGAAAAGTTTGTACATTTCCCCTTCCCCTGTCCCCCTCGGTAACAATAAGGCAGTTTTAAGACTTGTTTTGAAAAGATCTCATTGAGATCTTTCCAACGACACCCTACTCGACTACCAATGGTGAAAATTTTTTCTTAAGGGGTCAGCTCCCTATATGGGGAGACCCCCCTTAAACGCCTTTGAAAAAATTTTTCACCCTTGAACTTTGAAGAGGTCACCACTTCTGACCTTTGTACAAAGTTTCATTGCTGTAGCTCCTATAGTTTCGGAGAAAAAGGGCTGTGACATACAGACGGACGGACGGACGGACGGACGGACGGACGGACGGACACAGGTCGTGATTGCAATAGGGTTTTGTATTTTAGTACAAAACCCTAAAAAAGGGTTAGCTCGCCCGATGGCTAGCTCATTATAGTGGAGGGGCCAGCCAACGTGATGGGTCCCATACCCGGTCAGGTTCTACGAAAGGAAAGACTGAGTTTCGGATTAAACAACTAATTCTTTTTATTCATTTCTTCTTCCCAAAGAAACTATTTCAAATTCAAATATTTATGAACTTTCAAATTATTGTAAAGTAAACTAGCTATTACTCGATTTTCCGTATTTAACTCAAAAATCTATCATCTTACATCATTCTTCCAATTAATTTATAATTTTAAATTTACCAGCAACAATAAATCTACTTGTTTGTACGAATCAGATGAAATAGCACATCAAATTATAAATGATATTGTCTCAAAGCTAATTCATGCTCTGAGACCACACTCAACTGCTAACAATAGTTCGCGAATAGAACGCCGATCGGTCTATCAGCCCACCAAGACACAATTCCCCAAATTCAATGCAAAAAGATAATGATACGAAAGACCCATGAAGAGTTATGTAATGAACAAATGTCTGAAAAATTCCAACATCGTAATCAACATGTTTCTGCAACGACTTTAATTCCTGGTGGTTTTTTCGCGCGTTCGTCCATTCATGCAAACCTTCACGTAACGAGTCTCAAACCAAATAAGTAGAAATGGAAAAACTGCTTGTATAGCAATAGCAAATCAAACAAAACACAGCCCTAACGACGACGACACACACGGACTCCTGATGCCACAACATCGATCGACCCATACGTGGCATCTTTAAGTGGAAAAAGTAGTAGGAAAGTCGAATACTACTTGGGCGTATCCACGATCCGCTTAAAGCTTGCTGCCGCCACCAAAACCTTTCAAGTACACCTCGGAATTTAGATCCGAGCAAGAAGATACTCTCGCCACGGTCACTGCTGAAGCTATTGCGGTTGCTTCTACTGCTGCTGGCGCTGCTCTCATGACTTGTTCGCGGTGACGATCAATGACAGACTCCCCTTTGGTTGTCAATCGACCCCTTCCTGTCCCTCCATCGCATCAGGACTCAACGAGCCTCCGGTGATTCCCCTGCACACTTGCCTTCGCCAATGCAATACGTGCATGTGCAGCAGGAGAAGGTGTTGCCATGTCCGCATTTTAATTGCAGATTTGAATTATTAAATTAATGAAAAATAATAATACAGGAAAATCTAAATAATAATAGAAAAAGATGAATATCATCAAGAACATAATTATAAAGAAAATTACATAGGAAATGATAGGATAATATAGAAAAAAAATGATATAAAATTTATGTTAAAAAAATTTTATGATTTATAACTATAAATTGAAATAATTAAATTTTTCAAATCTGCAATTAAAATTTCGGATAAATGTTATGAAGGCTTTCGAGCAGTTTGCTTAGGTGACTGCTCGATTACTACACTAAGCTCGCACTTCCCACAAAATTATCATGATCACCGGAGATAATAGAAAACTACTCCTATCGCCTTTTCTTTTCACGACTAATTTATCAACGGAAAGGACTAAATGAAACCTTCTGCACTTAACCCAACCACAACCAATCTTTCAATCTACTCTCGGATTTCCCGTACATTTCACTAAAACAAATGAATATCGTGAACTAAGCGCCGCGTACAAATCTCGCTGCTGCAATATCAGTGCTGAAAAGGAAGTTATCAGGATTAAGCAAATAAGTTTGGTAAACATTTAGGGCAAAATCAAAGAAATAAATACGAAAATTTAACTGTAATAATTGACTTCACGATCAAATTAAAGCAAGTTCACAATTTTATGGAAAATAATTGTACTTATCGTTGCAGGCCCTTTTAATGTTCCGCAGGGGGAATGCCGGAAGATTGGAGTAGAGGCTAGCATTCTTCGGAGAACACCACTCCCCTGGACCCGAGAGTATGAAGGTCACCATGAGTTACCTCCTGGGATGACAGGCAACAACCCTGACTGAATCTGGACTACGCTTTGGACAACGAACTTGAATTAATGCCTTGGGCTGGCGGATATGATAGTTTGGACCTAGTTACTTTGCATGGTGACAGTCGTGCGTGAATGCCTCCAATTAAACGATCATACCTTCGCCTTCCCGGTAAAATCTTGGCAGGCCTCGAAGTACGTTCTAAGCTCACACCATTGGGTTAGTTTTGTAAATTCAGTTGAGATGACCTCCCGATTTGCGCTGGTCTGGCTCTGAGCACTTGTCCCCATAAGGGCTTGTGCCAACCTTCCCATGGCCTCCCTGCTCTACAAAGATAACCATGCGACCAAATGGGTGACTACACACACGAACGGAGATAGCAGCTCTGAGGGGGGCCCAATAAAACTGAAGCGATTTCAACAAAAAACCCTAAAAACAGATCACAATTCTTTTTTTTAAATTCGCAAAAATATCAACAAGGATGACGCAACCAGCGGCTGTAGCCACAATTGGAGCGGTACTACCGATGACAAAAACTACGATGAATACAATGAAAGTGGGAAGGGAATTAAAGTAAAGAATGAAGAAGCCAAAAGGGAACGCGCAGATAGCTCCTCCATAAAAAATCGATAAAAGAATGGCGTCTAGCCCAATCAAAGGAGATCAGGATAAAAAAGGAAGAAGGAGACACTTTATGACCATAGAACAACAGAAAAACGGTTCCAGGCAGTGCTGACAGAAGAATCAAAGAAAGCTGCAAAGAGACTCCTTCAAAAAGTGCCAGACAATAAAGTTCGTACAATCGCCTAGCAAGAAAAAATACTTGCTTCGAAACAGGAGAGAAAGAAACCCCGACAAAGACTCCGGCAGCAGGCAATGCTAATGAAACCCCAAGATGGTCAATCCTGTGCAGAGACGCTAGGGGATATCAGGGGAAATATAAAGCCCAAAGACACCAATACAGCTTTCAAAAGCAATACGACCAACGTGGTCGGCTGAATTTAGAGCAGAGGCCGACAAGAAAGAAGCATTCTGCGATGCAGTAAAGAAAATCCTTGGCGTAAGGGCAACTGTAGCCTCACTCGAGCCGATGGCAATGATCGTACCAGGAGACATTAGCTGCGTCACGGACCTGGCCGAGGTAGAAGAGGCCATCTAGAGGTAGTTCCCTAGCGTGGGCAGGATTAAAGCGAGGCTAACACCAAAAAACCATAGGAGATGAAGCATGGCCATCATTGACCTAACCGAAAAGGATGCCAAACAATTTCTGAATAAAGGCAAAGAGCAGCGCCTCTTTCATGTTTCAAATACCTTGGCTATGGTCACACCACACAAGTCTACAAACGACCCGATAGGAGTTCCCAGTGTTACAAATACGATGGAAAAAACTTCTTGAGCAGTTGGGGAGGGACATGAAAGCCAACTTTTTGCAGCTGAATTAGCAGCACCATGATAAAAGTCTTCCATCATAGTATCTTGATCAAACTGGTACTACCACCCTCTAGTTTCGGAACAGTGACTTTCAGGCGGAGGGTTGTGGACGGGGGGATGGTTTCATGTGAGTTCGGTGCTAAGGGACCACCTTCTTCAGTGTGTACCTAACGCGGAACATACTGATATCATCTTTCCTAGCCAAACCTAATGCTTTGGAGGGCACTACTTGAACACAGATGGCAATGTTCTCGTTAGGGGAGACTTCAACGCAAAAATAATCCAATTGCGTATGCCTTTAACAGATCCGCGGAGTAAACACATCCTAGAAATGGCGGCCTGGATGGCGTTCGTCATACCAAACACGGGGAATATCGTGGCTTTCCAGCATATTGGCTGCGAAGGAGCCATACAGGACGTGACATTCCCCTCGGAGTCCTTAGTATGGAGGATACACAATTGGAAAGAATAAGAGAACTCAGCATATGTGCGAATGATATCTTAAAAAAAAATTGGATAAAAGGTAGCCTTTTAGGCATCAAACAAAAGATGATAATGAAAATTTTCCTAGTTCATCCTCAAAACTAACATTACAAGATTCCAAAACAAACCCTGCGAAAGTTTCTAATCTTTTCAACCCTCAAATGGCAAGAAGTCCGTTCGTGCTGCAGCATGATTGAAAATAATAAAAAAAATTATTCCGAATAAATATTTTACTATAAAAACTTAAAAAAATTGAAGTAAATCAAAGCGAATTCGATTGATTAATGCAAATTAATTAAAACCAGAAATCCATACATATGACAGAGAATCTAATTTTGATTCTTGTTCAAACATACTTTTTTGAAAAAAAATATTTTTTTTTCTTTTAAAAGCTTTTTTTATTTGAATTTCACAATTCTCGTGACCGACTGCCTCTGGAAGTGAATGATTGAACATTATAATAGAATCTAACATTTTTATATATTTTTTATATACCTTCAAAAATTTCATTCTCTTTTCTATACGCATGGAATGGTAAGTGGGTCCCATCATATGTATGGGATATACAGGGTTATCCATTTCGTGGTAGGAAAGTATAACCCTGCCATTTGACATCTCCATCCAAAGCGTGTTTTTTTAGTTGAACATCTCGATCCCGATAGTGGTTTCACAAAGTAGTAGGAAAGTCGGATACTACTTGGGCGTACGCGATTTGAGATCCACGATCCGCTAAAACTTGCTATTAGCATCAAAATCTTTCAATCACATCTCGAAACTTAGATCCGAGTACGAACAAGAAGATACTCCCGTCATGGTCACTGCTGAAGCTGTTGCCGTTGCGGTTGGAAGGTTTGCCATTTAGAAATATGGATCGTTTAACAGTCGAAGAACGCGTTAAATTTATTAAATTTTATTATTAAAAATGGTGATTCTGCTGTATCAACATTTAGGGCCTCACGAGCCGATTATGGTTGACATAATCGACCTACACAGAGGCTGGTTTGGTTATTGATATTGCAAGGCCTGTTCATCATCGAAACATTCGTTCTGCTGAAAATATCGCTGTCGTTGCTCAAAAAGTGGAGGAAGACCTGAATTTGTCGATTTCTTGACGCTCTCAAAATTGGGGCTTGTCTTAAGGCTCATTGTGGCAGATTTTGCATTTGGATTTGCATCTCCATCCATACTAAATCCAAATCCCTCAAGGACTCAAGCCTCAAGACCATACACAACGCAGAATGTATGCGAATTTAGTGATTGAACAACAGGCCATTGATAACGATTTTTGAAGAAAATTTTCTATAGTGATGAGGCTCATTTTTCGCTCAGTGGTTACGCAAATAAACAGAATTGCCGCCTTTGGGCCTCAGGTGATCGCAGAAAGGCCTTTGCTTTCGGAAAAAGTGACCATTTGGTGTGCATTATAGTCTGGTGGTGTTATTGGCCCGTATTTTTTGAAAACGATTAAGGAAGAGCCATTCCTATCAATTCTGACCGCTATGGACGGATGTTAACCGAATTTTTGAAGAGAAATTGAAGATTATGATCCGAAAAACATGTGGTTCCAATAGAACGGAGCCACAAGCCAGACAACACAGGCTGATCGAGCACTTTTGCAAGAGAAATTTCCAGGACGCGTAATTTCGAGATTGAGTGATCTCAATTGGCCCGCAAGATCCTGCGACCTAACAATTCCAATTCCTCCGTACTTTTAAGCTAAAATTAATTAAAACTTCCTTTTCCACCGTTTTTAGTTTTTTGAGGAGTACAGAACTTGCTCCCAAAAGAACTATAATAGCTTTTTTTTGCAGCTCAACTTTATCTGAAATTAAATTGTTTTTGGTCTCAAGTAAGTACCAGTAAACGTTGTAAGAATCATACTTTCCAGTTTCTAATCTGATTTTTTAATTCGATGCAGGGGCAAGTAGAAGCATTTTGATGAATTGAAAGTAAAAAATCATCAATGTTTGGGATGTTATAAACCAATGGTTGTACTTACAGTAAGAAAGCATCTGCTCTTCTCCAAAAACTGCATGATGGCGTTTTAGTTTTGCTGGAGTCGACGGAGTCTTTTCTTTGTATTTGGTCATTTACTGAAATTAAAAATTACGGGGCTCTCCTTTATTCATTGCTATCGTGCAATTGTGGTATGATTAGAAAATTGTGGTATGATTAAAATATTCCCAAGTCTAACAAGTGCATGACATCACATGGAAGCCATATCATATGGATTCCAATTTGTTCGAACGGCGTTTCTTTGTTTTTAAAATTATGTTTGTGAATTTTTGGGTAGTTTGTTGCGGCAAACTGGCTATCAGCCATTATTTTACAAACTCTTAGCTCATAAGCTATCACTCCCTTAATTGATTTGCCTTTTTGCTTACATCTCATGCATCCATTTAAGGATATGTGCCCGACTGTGCTACGAAGAAATACTTCAGCTAGAGCATCGCTAATAAAGCCTTTATCTGAAATGTTCGCAATTTCCCATTAATTTCAATGCCATTTTTAAGTAAATTATCAACTTCGGCAACAAGATCTTGAAGACAATCTTGAAGACCATTCATTCTACGTCTAGCATTTGTTGCGAACAGACGTGTTTCTACAAGCTCCTGTCAAGAATTTTTAAAAATTAAATTAATTTTTAAAACGTCAGTTCAATTTTATTTTTTAAAAAACAACATTACATCGTCGAATTATTCTAACAATTTATCGAATATCTGGATGTTAATTGCGAGGAAGTCTCAAAAAGTTCAAGAAAAGAAGAAACGTTTTTTCACCGGTTCATGGAGGAGCCCGACGGCTTTCCATCGCTATGGGACCCAGGGCTCGGCATTTTAAATGCTACTAATGAAAAAATCATGCAACAAATAACGACCAATAAAGCTTTGAGCATGGTAAACGTGTTACGCTTTCCAGCGAAGAATTGGTAACCAGAGAAAACGCAAGAGTTGCTAGGTAATATTAATGATTCTAGTGTTAATTTTATTGAATACCTAAGATGAAAAAATAAGGAGAAGAAGAAGCCAACCAGTGTGCCTGTTTGTTCTCCCATTAAAAATACTAAGATAACTGAGAAAGTTCCTCCGATTAATGTCCTTGGGCAACACCGAGGGGATATGGTTCGGCTATGGCAGCCCAACATATGATCGATAATTTCGAAGTTAAGAGAGTGATCGCTGATAAACTCGCTATTGAAACAAAAACACTGGCTGATTTCAAGCTAGAAAAGATACTCTCAATAGTTTAAAAGCTCCCCAATTCACATACTAGCCAAAGGTAGAACAAAATCAGACCTTCTTGTGGAAGGGCTTGGACTGTGGGAAGAATACAGTTGATCTCTTTGAAATGTTACAGGAATTAGCACCAGCTGTGAAATTCATGCGTGTGCTACCAGGAGATCAACTGTTGAAGGCAAAATATTACCATTTTACTTGGTACGAATTTCAAACTATAGCAGTTTAAGTGCTTTCCAAAAAGTAAGGTACTTGAACTTTAGAGTTGGAAGGTAGCAGCGTCTCCAAAAAACTGAGGTCAAACAGTGGTACAGGTGCCAAAGATTCGGTAATTTGGCTGACAATTGTGCCTTGCATTATCACTGGGTTAAATGTAAAGATATTCATGCCCCCTGTGAATGCAAATTGGCTCAGATGAAGCAACAAGAAAAACTTAACTGTGTTAACTGTGGTATATTTGATCATCCAGCATCATATCGAGGATGCCCGTGGTGTCAAGATGCGAAAGTTAAATGTTTCCCAAAACAAACCCAAGTACATCGAAATGTGTTACTTCCAACTTCGTCAAACCTGGAGCATCATTTGCACTAGCTGCAAGAGGACCAGCAGACAACAATGTAAATAAAAAAAAATTATGTAAGTGGAAATAATGAGCTACTCCTTAGAATTTACCAATAGCTTGAATCTCATTCAGAAAGAATAATAGAGCAAAATAAAAAAATCAACTTCATTTTTCACCGGTTTGGCCAACATGTTTCAAAATAGTTTGTCATCCAGTCATATTTCCATGGATAAGCTTCGTCCAATCTCAATCAAAGTCAACTCTATTGTTATTATATATCGACATGAATATCTCCTTGAATACATTGTTAAGCAAAAGCCTGACGTCATGCTTCTTACTGAAACCCACCACAATTCATGGCACTCCATGACATTCAACGATTTTGAATTCGTAAGAAACGATAGGGTAATAGGTGATGGGGGAGGTGGTACTGGGGTATTGGTTGGAAGACCCTATTATTTCCAAAATACTGAAAAAGTCGAATTCAAAAACTTTGAATGTCTTGAAGGGCCTGTTATCAAAATCCCACTGCCAGGTGGGGATAACCTCTTTGTTATCTCTGCCTATGCAACTGGTGGAAATGTTCTCAAAATCAAGGAGGAGCTCAACTCCTTGTTTGATTTACTTGAATGGAACAGGCTGCACAGTTATTTTATTCTTGCTGGTGACTTGAATGTTAAGCGCACATCATAGCTGAACGCCAAAATAATCCCAGTGGTGTATTCCTGAAATCGTGGATAACAGAAACCCAAATTGAATATAGGTGCGATCTATATGGATTTAAGTTCCCAACATACCCTAGACAAATTCATTTATGGACCTTTGCATCGCTGAAGCAAGAATTGTATTAAGCTTTAATAGTGCTCAATGAAAATTACAGGTGCTTCCTTACGATAGCGACCATAACGCAATCGTGAGGGAAATAAATCATCAAAAGGATGATGTCTTCCTCGTTCCAGTTCAACACAAAAATCATCGTTGAACTTCAGAAAAACGGATTGGAAAAAATTTCAAAAGAAGTATAACTAGGATTCTTCCTCTTCTTCTTAGCACTAGAGCCCCTCTCGGGCCTTCGCTTCCTGCTCCAACTGTCTCGGTTTATTGACCATGTTCTCTAATTTAAAATCCGAGCAGCGATGAACTGTCTTCGTTGACCAAGTCAGACCAGCGTTTCCTCGGCTCCCCCACTGGTCTCCGGCCTTCAGTTCTCCCAACGAATACCTTTTTGGGTATCCGTTGTTCGTCCATACGATTCATGTGGTCAGCCCATTGCAGCTTCCACAGTCTTACGATCGTTGAGACCTCCGGTTCGTCAATAATTTCATAAATTTCATGGTTGTATGAAATTCGCATTGGTTCCCGTCTAGCTTCGCTCCGATTATTCGCCTAAGGACCCGTCTCTCAAAGGCGTTCAATATATTTGCGGATGCTTGGGTTAGGGTCCATGTTTTACACCCATAGCATAACACAAGTCTTATCACAATTTGTATACTTGGAGCTTTGTTTTCCTGTGTATGTAGCTGGTCTTCACGATCGTCAATACTGAATAAAATATTTTATTTGCGAGCTGTATTCTTCAGCGTATTTCGTCTTTTTCATTACCCGTTTTCGTTATTTTGGCGCCTAAATACACAAATCCGCTTACGTTTTCGTTACTGCATTCGCCAAATGTGATATTTTGTGTACTTGAGGTATTTTTCCGCCACTGCGTCATGAACTTAGTTTAATTTTCATTGATTTGTAGCCCTACTAGTTTTGCTTCGCTGTCGAGTTTCAGGAAAAGTTCTGTGTTAATTACCGTGACAAAATGTTCATGTCATCCGCATAGGCTACTACATGGCTCGACTTGTATAGTAATGTACCCACGCGTATTGACAGGTAGCTTTCATATGACGTACTCCAGAGCCAAATCGAATAGCAATAGGGCCAGCCCATCTCCCTGCTTTCGTCCGATATTTGTGTCAAAGGAATCGGTGCGTTGCTTATTGATGCCGACTTGGAAGGTTGTACATGTCATTGTCATTTTAGTAAGACGGACTAATTTGGTACAGTACGTTCCGATCAATACTGTCGTTTGCTTGCTTGAAGTCAACGAAAATTTGGTGAGCCACCACCACTTTTCAAGTACCTGCTTGACTGTGAACAATTGGTCTATTGTCGATCCACCTGCTCTAAAACCAAATTGATACTCCCCAATTATTCTGTTGGCGTATGATCCGATTCTATTTTCTAAGATTTTAGAAAATTTTTTGTACGCCTTACAAAGTAGTGATATGCCTCTATAATTTTCGGACTGTAGCTTGTCACCTTTTTTGTGAATAAGGAATATAATTGATTGGCTCCATTCTTTCGGTATATGTTCTTGTTGCGAAATATACTGGATGACTTTGTGAAAAGCTTGACAAACACTACTGCTGCCATATTTGATGAGCTCCACTGGAATCTCTTCGATGCCCGGCGCTTTATTATTCTTTTGGGCTTTGGTGATGGAACAAACTTCATTCAGAGTTGGTGGGGCCAATAGAAGCTCTCCGTAAACCTCTATAGGCTCCGATGTTCTGGAGCTGTGTGGAGGATTAAGGAGGTTCTTGAAATATGATGCCCATCTTTCCTTAATTTTGGTTTCAGTAGCTCTTATATTGCCGCTGTCATCACGACAGAGCGTGGTTTTGGGCTGATAGCCACTTTTCAGGCTTTTCACTACTTTGTATGCTTGTCTTGTGTAGTTGCTCGCTAAACTTACATCTATACTTCTCAATTGGTCGTCATAGTATTTTCTTTTGTTAATCCTAATTATCTTATTCGCTACTCTTCTGGGATTTTCATAACATAGTGTTCCCTCTTCGTCTTGGTTTTCCTACCTTTATATTCTTTGTACGCTTGATCCTTTTTGTCTAACGCATTCTGGCACTTATCATCGAACCAATCATTCCTTTTGCGCCGGGCTTGATGTCCGACCATCTGTTCTGCCACGGTCCTGATATTCACTTTCACTTCCATCCAGAGCTCGTTGCTCGTTTTAACGATGCGTCTAATAAGATGGGAGCCAGCTGGTTGTCGAGGGTCTCCGTGAAATGTTTGGCTACAGACGCCATTTGGAGCCTTTCGATGTAAAATTTTTGTAGTTGGCTGGTCTTCGCTGAATATGCCTTTGGCATACGACATCGATAGGTTCATTTGATCAAGTAATGATCTGAGTTACAATTGGCTCCTCGGTATGTACGGGCGTCAAGTATGCTCGAGGCCCAACGTTGTTGGATCAGAACATGATCGATCTAGTTTTGTGTGTTGACATCCAGTGATACCCAGGTCATTTTATGAATGTGTCGATATGGGAAGCAAGTCGAACGTACGACTAGATTTCAGCTACATGCAAAACCAATCAGGCGCTGGCCGTTGTCATTTGTTTCAACGTGGAGGCTATATCCTCCAGTCATTCCCCGATGAGATAGCTCATTGCCAACCTTAGCGTTGAAATCACCCAGAATAATTTTTGTGTCGTTTGTGGGCAATGAGTCGACCAGTCTTTTCAGGTGATTTTAAAACGTTTCCTTCGTTTCTTCGTCCTTTTCTTCGGTCGGAACTTGAACATTAATCAGTCAGATATTGAAGAATTTCGCTTTTATACAGATCGCACACAACCGTTCATTGGCTGCCTTAAAATCAATAACGTGTGATTTGAACTCCCTATCCACAATGAAGGCCACTCCGTATTCTCGTTTTCTTGAATGTCGTTTCCAGTCCAATTCGTTTCCTGGACTGCCAGTTTTTTTAATTAATATTGACTGGCCTGTTGTAAAAGGTCCTTAACAACGCCAGGGTAATTGTGTGATGTGACATTCCAGGATCCAATGCCATAGTCCTTTTTTCGTTCACGAGGTCGTTGCCGTGAGTCCAATCCATTCCGAGGCCTATCTGCAGGTTTCAAAACAAGTCCGCCAAAGACGGTCCCAAACCCGTTTCAGAAAGGAGGAGGGAATCCCTTGTTTCCCCAACCCATAGCTTCCATGATTCCTCATCCAAAACCCCCGCCAATTAAATGGTAGTAAATGCTCTCGGGGTGCACATTGGGTTAACTGGTTCCCCAATAATATAACATTAAATGTCGAGAAATTCTAATAACTCGAAATACTAAATCCTACTTACACTTCCTTTCTGAGGACGTGAGAGGGTGAAGGCAAATCTCCCGCACCTGATAACGGAATCGACGTAATAACCATGCCGCCGGTAAGGAGGTTGGGCGACAGGCTAACTCCCCGTCCCTGGAAAACCTTTAATTGTTTCGAAACCTGCAGATACTTGTTTAATTAAAGAAAATGCAGATAACTTTTGGCTAGCTACTTTATATTGAACTACCCACAATGCTGGTTTTACAAGAACTAAGATCGACAATAGACCAATCGTTCACACTCAAGGAGGTACTTCAAAAATGCTGGGAATTCAACATAGGCATACATCAAATTTTCGTTGACTTCAAGCAAGCATACAACAGTATTCATGGTAACGTACTGTACCAAATAATGCTTTGCTATGGCATCCCAGCCAAATCAGTCCATCTTACCAAAATGACAATAACGTCGACGACCTCCCAAGTCCGCATCAATAACCAACTCACCGATCCCTTTGACACAAATATCGGACTCAAGCAGGGAGATGAGCTGGCCCCATTGCTATTCAATTTGGCTCCGGAATACGTCATAGTAAGCTACCTTTCGATACGCGAGGTACATTGCTATTCAAGTCGAGCCAAGTAGTAGCTTATGCGGATGACATGAACATTCTGCCAAAGAACTCTTCCTGAAACTCGACAGCGAAGTAAAACTAGTAGGGCTACAAATCAATGAGAATAGAGCAAAACTCATGACGCAGTCGAAGAAAAATTGGCGAATACAGTATCGAAAATGTGAGCGAATTTGTGTATTTAGGCGCCAAAATAAATCTGTGATAAGACCTGTGTTATGCTATGGGTGTGAAACATGGACCCTAACCCAAGCATCCGCAAATATATTGAACGCCTTTGCACGACGGGTCCTGAGACAAATAATCGGAGCGAAGCTTGACGGTGACCAATGGCGAATTTCATACAACCATGAGATTTATAAGATTATTGACGAACCGGAGGTCTCAACGATTGTAAGACTGTGGAAGCTGCAATGGGCTGACCACATGAATCGTATGGACGAACAACGGATACCCGAAAAGGTGTTCGTTGGGAGAACTGAAGGCCAGAGACCAGTGGGGAAACCGAGGAAACGCTAGTCTGACTTGGTCAACGAAGACAGTTCATCGCTGCTGGGATTTTTAAATTAGAGAACATGGTATAATACTATTACTAACAAAATTTGAGTGAATTTTGATTTAAAAGGTATTTGTTGCCCTCGTACTCACAAACTCCTACTTCCATGTTTTATTTTCTTTTAGGCACAAAGGTATCCAATCTCGAGGGAAGAATACAACTTTCCGTACATTTTGCCTCCTCCTGGGACCCCTAATGCATAAAATGGCATTTTCATCCAGATTCTAAACGCTCTAATTAAGACCTTCCATTTGATACCACACCCGATTAACTTTGATAAAAAAATTTAAGAATCACTTCGGTGTTAGAAAATTTTGAAATATTTGATAAGACCTAAACTTGCATGAAACCATCATTTCTGACCTTTCTACAAAGTTTAACCTTTGTAGCTTCGATAGTTTCTGAGTAAACTTACTGTGACGCATGGACAGACAGGACGTGGAATTATATAGTAGATCTTTGTAAATTTACTTTAAAATGTCCTAAAAATACTCGTGTATTGTAATTAAGGCAAAGTAAGATCGGATTACTAAAATTTCCGCAGAGAAAAAAAATTGTAAAAGTATTAGATTACTCTACTCAATATTATCTGATTACCAACAGAAAACGCAAGGACCGAGAAAATCAATCATAATTTCTACAAGGACTCAGTCATTTATCATATGCAAATCAATAGCCTCAGTACATACTCGCAAATGAGACTTTTCCATCACTTTGAAAGACAGAACTCATATCGGAAGCGAAAATTTATTCGCGGAAACAGTCCAAAGTGTCGAAACTATGTATTTATGCACACATCAACTTTCCAGAATTGTTCGACAACAACGACAGGACATTGCGAAGCATGTCCTCTTGCTATGATGCGCTGACACCAGAGCAATTTATTATTATCGGGTTGGTCATTATTTCAACTCCAGGCGCGAATAAGAACCGTGAAACCGAGCCATTGCTGCGACTTCTTTAGTTCGCAAATGCTTTTGGGCATGAGCAAAGTTTTCAGAGACAATAATTTGACCTAAATGTTACCTCATTAAATATTCCATTTGGGAAATTGATCCAGATTCTGTCGCTGTGTGAAATATTCCTACAAGAAATCATCGAATCGTCCAATAAGAGAATTGATGAAACTCTGACGAGACAAAATTGAAGCGCATTTTTGTTTACCTGGCGTGGGTGAAATTGCATCCAGGGTTCCTCCAGAGAATTGATTGGTTATAATGAACCGCAGGTTGATCCCTGAACAAGGGAGCTTGCGCTAATTTTCAATGAATAATTATACAATAATATGCAATATATTTACAGTAGAGTTTATAGTCACATAGTGCTGAAATATTAAAGCAATCAATTTTACGGATTTAATTAGAATTGATGATGGAGTCATGCAAATCTATTTTGTTTTTTTTTTGAATGCTCGAAAACAAATTAATCCAAAAGCATTTCCTGTTCCGCTGAAAAACAAATTATTATTTATGGCATGCAATTCAAAAGAGCATCATTATTATTAAAATCAGTCACCCCTTGAATCGCACGTCCCAACAATTAGTAACGAATTTTCAATGAAACGTTCCGGGAAATGATTATAATGTACGAGTATTTGTAATTTGCAGGGAAAACGCCTTGCTATCAGCAGGACAAGATGAAACTACATTTCTCTGGTAAATCAATTTCAATGCTAGACAATTTATTTCATAAACTTGATTTCCTTGAATTATCATCAGTCGTCTGATTGCTTGCTGATAAGTATTCAATTCTTGCCACTCCATCTCCTCCACATCCTGATTCCACGAAGCAACCGAACAATGCAGTCATAGAAAAACCGAAAATACCATTTTTGAGCTTGAATGACTTCATTGAAATCCTCCCATCGATGGTTCAATTTCCTTACCTTGAATTGCCAATAATTTCCACCCTGGGCACCAATATAACCCCCACCTAAACCTCCTTTCATTGCTGAAATTGCCTTATCGCTTCCCATTCCACTTTCTAGGAATTAGTCGTCACAATGTTTTGTAGTAATTTGTTTGTGCGAATTCACAATCGCTCTATTAGCGTTTCTGATTTTTGGCTTAAATTGTTTTTTATTACTTTCAATGTCTGGAGTAAAGTGCTTTGGGTTTATTAGGAGCCTGGCAAAGCGCATGTCTGCATTAAAGCCTCTCAACTTTTTTCCCCACAAGTGGCAACCGCCCATTCCATTTAATTTGAAAATAATGAGGAATGAAATAATTATGCATGGAAATTTGTACGCTTCCGTAAATTTTTAAGTGTTTTTCAGTTTTTTACGAACGCACGAATAATACAAATTAATAAGAGAAAATTAACCAATTAACGATTTTGTGGATTTTAGTTTAGGTTTTCATGTTTAAAGTTTAATCAACAATGGAAATGAAATTCATTCATTAATTAATAAATTTGATTGAGAATATTTGAATTACGGAGTTGGTCTGATATGTATTTAGCCTAGAAAAGAGAAACAAAAATTTTGGAAAAATGGCAATTTATTTCTCAACATGATCTCCTCTTTACTCTATACATTTGACCCAACGATGCTCCAACTCCTTTAACCCGTTTGAAAAGTATGTTTTCTCGAGGTCTGCAAAGTAGGCCTCCGTGGCGGCGATGACCTCCTCATTCGCCTCAAATTTCTGCCCGGCGAGAGACTTTTTCAAGGGGTAAAATCTGAAGAATACGGTGGGTTGAGTAGCAGTTCATAGCCAAATTAGACCAAATTGGCTGTGGCGACGGCGGAGGTGTGAGCCGGTGCGTTGCCATGGGAAAAATCACTTTTTCTTCGCCAAATGGGACCTTTTTACTGCGATTCGGTGTCGAGCCGGTCCAATTATTCGGCATGGCAGAGTCCTGTAATTGTTTTACCCTTCTCCACGTAGTCAATGCAGATCACACCTCGTGAACCCCAGAAAACGGTGGCCATCACCTTCCCGGCCGATAGGGCAGTCTTCGTTTTCTTCGAAGCACGTTCACCGGGTAAAGCCAACTGTTTCCATTGCCTCTTGGTCTTGCTGGCTGACAGGAATACAATTGGAGGTTAGTATTCTTCGGGGAGTGCCGCCCCACGTACCCGAAGAGATTCCTGCAACGAGAATGCTGGTCAACAGGAGCACTCTTGCAGGCTTGCATTCTTTGGGTAGCACCACTCCCACGGACCCGAGGATATTAGGTGCCATGAGATTCCCTCCTGGGATAACAGGTAACGGCCCTGACTGAATCAAGACTACGCTTTGGACAACGAACTGGAATTGATACTTTGGGCTGTCCGATATGATGGTTTGGACCTTGTTGCTTTGCACGGAAGCGCCATGATGACATTCGTACATGAATGGCTCTAATTCAACTATCATATCATCTCCGTTCCGATAAAGCCTTGGCAGGGCTCGGAGTTCATTCGAATTTCGCACCATTGCTTTGGTGGTGTACGTTCCATTGAGAAGGATTCCCGATTAACGCTGGTCTGGCTCTGACCACTTGTCCCCATAAGTTCTTGTGCCAACCCTCGCATGGCTTCCCTACTCTTCAGATATAACCACCTTCACCATCAAAATTGTCGCAGAAATAATGTGATATGAAACGGAAGCCGATAACCTCTCCCAATCATAGTTTCCTGATGAAACTGCCACTGCTGCCATCAGGATTCGGAACAGTAATCTGTGGACTCGGTGCTCAGGGACCACCTTTCATAGTGTGTATCTATACATCGATATCATATTTCCAAGCCAAGCTGAATGCATTAGAGGGTGCTGTCTCGAATGCAGATGCCAACGTACTCGTTGGAGGAGACTTCAACGCTAAAGCAATCGGATGGGGTATGCCTCAAACAGATCCGCGGAGAAAACGAATCCTAGAAATGGCGCCTAGAATGGCACTTGCCGTACTAAACACCAGAAATACGAGTACACTGAGTTTCCACCGTAATGGCTGTGAAGGACCTATACCAAACATGATATTCGTCCTGGAGTGCCTAGAAAGGAAAATACGTAATTGGAGAGAGATCACCAGTGTATTCTGCTTGATATAAATTATGTTGTCCGCCGACGTCTGTGTTCTCGACTCTCAACAATTGGGTGGAACATCGGAAGGGAGGACATCGAGAAGTTCGCCGAGGTGATCACAGCAGGTGCTCCGCTGCAGGAATGTTCGCATGGGCGGGATGAACGGGCAGCTCAAGACGTGGTGAACTCATCATCACAACTGCTTGCTATGCTTCTATGCCCCATCGAAAAACCCAGTACGGTAAACTCCCAGTGTACTACCGTCGACAGAAATCGCTGAAAAACGAAGATAGTGTCACAAATTGACTAGGCATGCAACTGGCGAGCAGCATATAGTCGGCCAGGAAATGCCCTCGTTAATTGATGAACAACAGCAAGGCTCACTGCTGGCAAGATTTAGTGAGCAATGCGAACAAGGATCCGTGGGGCCTCAGCTACAAGTTCGTTATGCGAAAGTTTGTTGCCCTATGGAAACCTTGCATACATGATGCAAAAAAGATGGACGAGATAGTTCATTGGTGAAACAGCATTCGAGTGTCCATACTTCACACAGGCATAGGCAGTCCTTTCACTAAAGAGAGGAAGACTCCAGTTCCAGATGGTATTCCAGCTTAGGTGTTGCAACTTTTCTATCACCACTGTCCTGACTTATTGCTCAGTACATTCAATGCTTGCCCACGGGACGGGTTTTCCCCAGTAAGATGGAACATGGCAACGCTCATGCTAATGAGCAAAGCAAAAGGAAATCCTGGATCGCTGTCTGCATACTGCCCGTTATGGATGCTAGAGAAACTCATCAGGGGAAGACCCACTGACGCAATTCGTGCTGCTGAGTACCTATCTCCATAGCAGTATGGTTTTAGAGTAGTACGCTCCACTATTAATGTTATTGCAGAGGTGATGAGGGTGGTCCAAAAGGTAGAGACGTATAGCCGCACTAAGTGATGGATCGTCCTATTGGCGACACTCGATGTTAGGAACCCTTTCAACTCCGCTCGATCGGTGCATATTCTGGATACGCTGAAGACCCCTATTAAAGTTCCAGAACACCTAATGCGGCCTTTGAGGGACTACTTGAAGATCCGAAGCCTGCTTTGTGACATGACACAGGGACAACGAAGGATGGAAGTTACATTGGGTGTTGTCCAGGAATCCATTCTTTGTCCACACGTATGCAACGTGTCTTAGCGCAGGCTAGTGAGATGTGAGATGCCAGATAAGTCACGCTTGATCAGCCAGCCATAATGTTGTGGCGCTGGTCACACCTTTGAACAAGTGCAACGCAGGCAAGGTATGCTAATGCAAGGAGTGAGAGACTGGATGACTGCTCGAGGGTTCAGTCAAATCAAGGCAACTGTCGAGAAAACTGCTTCAGGAGTACTGGCTCTGAGTTGACTTATGGTCAACGTAGGGGACTCAGACCATCAAGAAGATGCCTCTTGATGAGTGCTGTAGGGTCAGTGCTTTTACTCGGAGCAGAAATATGGGGTCACATTTTCAGTAAGGAGCTGTACCGGAATCGCTTGGCACAGGTACAGAAAAGAGGAGCACTGAGGTATGCATCTTCGTATCCAACAGTCTGACTCAGCGGTGAGAGTTGTTGCAGGTGTGATAACTGTTTTCCTTCATCGCAATTTACGTGCGTCAAAACGAAGACACGAGTGAGGTTAATTTCTGCGAGGAAAGACAACGCTCGCTCAATAACTGGCAGCAGGCTTGGGTGAATTGCACGAAGAGAAGGTGGACTGCGTTCCTCACCCTAGATGTAAGACAATGGGTAAATCGAACTTACCAGCTCAAAATTGGTAAGTTTCGGTCCCCCGATTGTCAATTTTGCCCAGGAGAGAAAGACAATGCCTGCCACACGATTTTTGTATGCATAAAATGGGACCGGCTGCGGCAGGCCTCTACAGCGAGACGGAAGAACTCACCCTAGATATTGAAGTTGCAGCGATGCTCGAGTCCGCTGATAAGGAACTAAGTGCCACATTTTGTTCAGGCAGTCCTAAAAGATAAAAGGGACTCACAGCAGCCAGGCGTTGGGGCTGGGGGATCGCATGTGTAGCTATTCCTTTTCCCCTCTCCCCTGCCGCTTGAAGAGGGATCCCCCAGCTTGAAGGCGCCTCACGGCGTAACAAAATAAAACCTGGCCCGAAGTAATGTGTCGAACGGCTCCAGACTGGGTTCATTCCGACTTTACATCCCCAGCCAACCAGCTAAGTATGGTATAAAAATATTCGAGGTGGTTGATGCAAAGACTGCGTACAAATTCAACCTGGAACTATATATAGGTACACAACCTGATGGCGATACCATTTCGAAAATTCTGCGAAAGATATTGTTCTCCACTTCATTCAACTAGTCTAAGGCATCAGCTGAAACATTACGACCCATGACTAGTACAAAAGTATCCCACTGATGGAAACTTTGCAAAATGAAAAAAAATTGACACTGGTTAGCATCTTCACGAATATCAAGCGGGTGATACCTCTCGAATTTCCGTCAAATAAACGAAGGGAAGAAAAAATACTCTGTTTAGGGTCATACTGTCCAAAAAACAACAAAGTTATGTTGATTGCATCAAGTATGTAGCGCTATGATGCTATTGATACAGAAATGGTGCAAAATTAATCTTCCAATTTTGATTTTCAATAATTTATTTTGAGTGATGGAAATCTTTATTTGGACTCTTCAATTTTTTTTTTATTAAGCGGAAAGGTTATTTTCATCAATAGTTGCCGTCAGTATTGATACATATTTGTGCCCGTTATATTGCATTTACCGCAAGATATCCGGTCATAATTGTTCGCATTCCTGTCGAATATTCTCCTTAAGGAATGCGATTATCTGAGGCTTGTTGGCTTCAACCCGCGACTTTAAGTAGCCCTAAAGAAAAAAGTAGGGGTGGTGAAATCGTGCAATCTTGCTGGCCATGCCAAATCACCAAAACGGGAGATTACGCGACCAGGAAACCCGTCCTTCACAATATCCACTGTGGCTCGTGCTGTTTGTGCGGTTGCACCATCTCGTTGGAACATTCATGCAATTCTGCCAGTAAGATAGCGTTCTCAAGAAAATACGGCCTGTTCATTCTTCCCTCGGGAACGCCAAACCAAACAATCGTTTCGAGTGTATGCAATAGCTGTTCGTGCATCACACGCAAAGACTTTACTTATTGACGTAAGCGCTTAAGCGAAAAGCGCCTTATTGCTCAAAATGATTTTCGATACAAAATCGTCACAATCATGTTGACACAACGACTCCACGTTCTTCCCAAATAAAGCGATCCATTGCTTGCCTGTTTGTATACTGCAGCTCTCTAGCTGAAAAATATCGACTAAGATTCACCTACAACGCCATTTGCAAAAGTTATAGCATCTTCCGATAGCGCTGTCCTGCACAATGCAATCAAAATAGACATACATTCAGTAGATCAAATGTATCGAAGCTATGATGTGCAAGGAACTCCAGGCGATGGCCTATGGTAATTGTCTATTATTTGCTGAACATCCCATACTTTTGTATTCACAAGAAAAATAGTGGGCGGTGAATATCATTTACGCACTGTGTGTGTAGCGACTAGACTGCCCACTAATCGCCTCCCTTGTCAACACAAGAATCCAGCCTGGAACCGTTTGACCCATTATTTTGGGCCAGGTCTCCTTTTGTTGCGCCATTAGGCACCTTCATGCTGGAGGATCCCTCTGTAGTGGAAGGGGAGGGGGGAAGAGGATTGCCAGACAAGCGATTCCCCAGCCCCAATTTCCCCGACTACTCTGATTCCTTTTTTTCTTTTATGCCATAATGTGCCACCTGGCTCCCTTGGTCAACCGATTCAAACATTACCACGACTATACCATCCGGGGCAAGCTCTGCCGCTTCCATATAATGGTCTCGTTGCAGCCTGTTCTATTTTGTGCACGCAGAAAATGTGTGGCAGGCATCGTTTGCTCCTCCTGGGCAAAACGAAAAATTGCTGCCAATCGTTGAGTGAGCGCTGCCTCTCTTTGCGGGTAACCGTCTCCCTCGCCTCGACGCAGATAAATAGCTCGGTGCTCTCTAGCAAGGAGAACAGCAGGTATCACGCCTGCAATAAATCTCACTGCCGGATCAGAGGCTGTCGGATATTAAGACGCACTCCTCAATGCTCCTCTTCTCTGTACCTTTGCCATGCGTTTTCGGTATACATCCTTACTGAGAGTGTCGCCCCACATTTTTGCTCCGTAAAGAAGTACTGATCCTACAGCAGTCATCAAGAGGTGTCTTTTAGATGGGTTGGGTCCCCCTACGTTGGCCATAAGTCGATTCAGAGCCGATACTCCCGAAGCAGTCTTCTAAGCTATTGCTCTGAATCACTCAGCGAAACTCAGTTTTGAGTCGACCAGTAGCCCCAGGTACTTCACTGCTGGCTTTGACTTACTCTACAGATTTCCTTTTTTGTCAAGATGACCACTTTGGTTTTCTTCAGTGCTAAACTGAACCTGCGAGCAGTCATCTACTCTCTCACTCGGCACATTAGCATACCTAGCCTAAGTTATGCTTGTTCGATGGTGCGTCCAGTGACCAGAGCCACAACATCATCTGCATAGCCGATCAAACGCAACTCATCTGGCAGCTCCAGTCTCAGTTGCCCGTCGTAAGACTCATTCCACAGGTTTGAACCAACGACAGATCCATGGGCTATACGCGATGTAACTTCAATCCTTCGTTGGCCCTGTGCCGTGTTGGGAAGCAAGCTACGGTCCTTCAGCTAGTTCCTCAAAAGCCGCATTAGATATTCTGGAACTTGAAAAGGATTTTTGAGATATCCACCCATCTAGCAGAGTTCAAACTGTCCCTAACGTCGAATGTCACCAACAGGACGACCTGTCGCTTGGTGCGGCTATATGCCTCTGCCTTTTGGACAACGCCCACCACCTCTGCAATTGCATCAATGGCGGAACGTCCTGCTCTGAAGCCGTACTGCCGAGTAGACAGGTCCCGAGCAGTACGAATTGTGTCAATGAGTCTTCCCTTGATGAGTTTGTCTACTAGCTTTTCTAGCAGTTTCCGTGTCTAGCATGCAAAACGGGTGGTGTGCAGACGTTAATCTAGAATTTCCTTTCCCTTAGCTGATCAGCACGAGCCTCGCCACCTTCCATCGTACCGGGGAAACTCCATCCTATAGGCCAGCATTGAATATGCTGAGCAGCAAGTCAGGGTAATGGTGATAGGCAAGTTGCAGCACCTCAGCTGGAAAACCGTCTGGAGCTGGATCCTTCCTCGCTTTCAGTGGAAAAATTGCCTTTCCCGATTCCGGCTGTATGCAGAGTGGGCACTCCACTGCTGTTTCTTTGTGGACAGCGTCAACACGAGAGGAATAGGCGGGAAATAGTGTGCGCACTATCTCGTCCAACATTTCTGCATTATGTATGCAAGGCTTCCGTAGGGCATCAAGATACCGCATAAGTAGCTTGAAGCCAAGGGTTCACAATGTTCTCTAGATCTTGCCAGCAGCAAGCTTTGCTGTTATTAATCCATTGCCGAAGGCGTTTCCTGGCCGATTTATGTGCTGCTACCCCATTATATGCCTCATCACGGTTCCGCACCCGTTGAGCCTTGCGCCGAAACTTGTGATACTCCCTTTGCCTTTCAGTAATTTAAGTCGACCACCAGTAGTACACATGGAGCTTGCCGTACCGGGGTATAGAAGTGCTGCAAGCAGTCGTGATGATGCTCATAGTTGAGTTCCCCACGCCTTGAGCTGCCAGTTCTTCTGTCCCCTGCAAATATCCCTGCAGTGGAGCACCAGCTGTGAGCATATTCCACCCAAAGCCTTAAGCTTGGCTTGGAAAGACGATATCGATTCGTTCGGCGTTTGATGCATACTATAAAAAGCACCAAACCCACACGAAACCGTCCGCCCATGCAAAAAAACCGCCTGGAAATCACTGTTTTGAACCCAGCTGGCAGCGGTATCAGTTTCATCAGGATACTATAGTGCAGAACTGTGGTGTTGTTCACTAAGCAGCATGCGGTTGGCGTTCATATCCCTCGCAAATTGCTCAAGCAGGTTTTGGGTGGTTGGACTGCGGTGTAGGTTTATCTGCTGGATACGGGTTATCAAAGTTCTGATTTAGCCTTAGCTAGGGCTTCCTGGAAAATTCAATATTTCCCTGATCCGAAGACGTGCCAAAAATCCGGTTTTGGATCAGCATCCTTACAAAGAATACAGTGTGCCTTCATTGTACGCTCTTTTCTTTTATATATCCCAATTCACCGCACCTGTAACATAGGAAACTCCTATAGGGCCCTTTGCATGCTTGTGTGATCCGACCACAACCAAAACATTCGAAACATTGACTAGGCTCTGCTCTACGCCGTATCCTGCAGACAACCCACCCCATTCTTCTTCTTCTTTGTAGCCCTAAAGCCCCTTTCGGGCCTTTACTTAGAGATAGTTAGAGTATCTCATTGTCATAATCGAATGTATCGGCACTCAATAAGGTGATATGATCATTATCACGCTTTGGCCGTGTGTCCGTCCACTCAGCTGCGATACGTTCTGATTTTAAACGTGCCGTTTCAAACCTGAACAGGCATATAGCCCGTCCGAAGAACCACTCGAACTATATCTCGATGACGCCAACGAGACTTGAACCAGAGACCTTCGGTTTACGGGCTTAGCTCTAACCACTGAGCCGCACGGACTAATCCCTATTCTTACTTTGCCCTTATTCAGAAATTGTTCGGCGTCCTTTTCGGTCAAATTAATTATGAGAATACGTTGTCCCCTATGGTTTCCTGGTGTTAGCCTCACTTTCATCCTGCCCACACGAGGAAACAGCCTTTTGATGGCCTCTTCTACCTCGGTCAGGTCCGTGACGTAGTAACTGTCTCTTATTTCGATCTTTGCCATCGGCTCGAGCGAGGTTAGAATTGCGCTTTTGCCGAGGACTTTCTTTACAGCGTTTTATAGTGCTTCTTGTTTGTCGACCTCCGCTTCAAATTCGACTAATATGTGGCCCCGGTCGTACTGCTTTGATGGCAGTGTTGGTGTCTTCGGGCTTTACACTTCTTCCCCTGATATGCTGCAGCACTTCTGTATAGGATCAGCGACATTGGGGTCTTACGAACAGTGCCTGCTGTCAAGGTCTTTGTCGGGACTTCTTTCTCACCTGTTTTGCATCAAGTCTTTTTCTTGTTGGGCATCCATGCGAACTTTATTTTCTGGAGCTTTTTGAAGGAGATTCTTTGCGTTTTTCTTCACTCCATTTGTAAGCACTATCGAAACCCGTTCCACGCCCATCAAATGCCTCTTCCTTCCTTCTTTTATCTCAATCTCTTTTGATTGAGCTAGACGCCATTCTTTTCTTGATATTTGATGGTGGAGCTATCTGCGCATGCCTTTTAGGCTTAGCCCTAAGCGCTTCTTTAGCCTTCTGCTCTTTTTGGCCTTCTGGTGCTCTTCGGCCTTTGATCAGCTCCTCCGGTATTGTCCTATGCAATCTAGGAGCTCCTCTAATTCAAGGAGCCCAATCTTTACTCCTTGCTGATTTTTGGAGAGTCGCACGAATTCTCTACATTAGTCCGGAGACCTTAAGATAACATATCTTCGACTACGCAGTATTACTGAGCTTCGATAGAGTTCTTTACAAGAACAGGGCTCAAACTTAAATTTATCAAGCAAATTAACTAGTCGGATAGTAATAGTTTGAGTATTATGCCAAGATTATCTTCTGTTTGTTTATTCTCTTTTCTGAATTTATATATAAGCAGGATGTGATATGTTCTATGAAGATAATATCAACATTTCCGTAAAATGCAGGCAATTTTTATTCGCTAAATGCATGACTGAAGTATGCAAAAAAGAATTACTACCAAGTCCTATCCAACCCTACACTAACAAACACTAGCAATAAACTTTTTTATTAATATTCCTAACATTACAACTATCTAACCTTTTAGTTTATTGCCAACTATTTACATTTATGGGATAGTTTCACTCATGAGTAATTTACCTTTTTGCTTTTAGGTATGTGTATTGCGGTGAGTACTCTTTCCAGATCCATTTACGTAAAATGATGCCATACCATCTCCTTACTCGGCAAAGCTTTATGGACTTGTCTGTAAATGCCTTAATGCTATAGCGTTATATTATGCTTCGATGAACACACTATACTCAATCCAAACGTAAAAGGAGTGTTGTTTCAGCCTGTGCACGGGTAAATAAATATATAAGTTTAATTAAACTTGACTTTCCGTTGTTGATGAATTAAACATATATATATATATTGTAACATTGATGGATGAGTCTTCGTATGATAGGATAAACCGAGGTGCATTAAGTTCAGGCGAAATTTCGCCTTTAAGCCAAGATAATTAAAGCTTTAGTATAAGCTGCTAAAAATTATTAATGAAGGGAAGACTAACTTATTTAGTGACAGATATTGTGTAACAGATTAACAAAATAACAGGAATTTAGAAGCGAAAATTCTTGAACGGTAGGTAATGGAACCATTTGTACCATTTAATTCAATCCAAAGTAAACTGTCATGTTTAATAATCATCGCACGCATCACAATTCAGATTGAACCCTGTCGTTTGAACGTGAGGCTTTATTGGGAAATGTGACGTGTCGTCTTATACGGCGCAAAAATGTCAAATAGACGGCTAAAAGTCAATAAATTCTACAAACCGTAATTGTTGAGGCTAAGCTGTTTGCGAAATCTTAAAGCTTGACTAGTGGATGTCCCGGAGTATGAAATCCGTTCCCAGACAGGATACTGAACTAAAAAATATGTTTTTCTGCTTCAGCAAATAAGGCCGTAGGAGACTGTTCCCAACACATTCGGTCGACAGCGTTTTAATCGCGGAAAAAAAATTATCGATTCATATACAATAATTTCCACGGGCTGACTTATCAAAGAGTCGTTCATTATACGAGTATCTAATCTAAATTCTCTAAGCTTAGTTGCTTCTTAATACAATTTTTTGGAATTAAAATAGGAAAAGAAAATAGGACTAGCATTAAGACAAGTTCACAATTGAATTAATCTCCAGCCACGACATCAGAGAAATTTAATACGCTCAGCATTGTCAGACGCTTCATTACACCAATTGTTTTCATTCCGAGGGAAACTCACCCTGACTCACATTAACTAAATTGAACTATATTCGATATCGGAGAAATTTAATGCGCTTATCGTAATCGGACGCTTTTGGAAACTCGCCCCGACTTATTTTAACACAATTGGACTAAATTCGTCATCGTAGAAATTTAATGCGCTCAGCGTGATCAGATGTTTATATTACACCAATTGATTTCATTCCAACGGAAACTTGGTCTAACCTACATAAACCAAATTGAACTGTATTCGGCATCGGAGGAATATAATGCGTTAAGTAGTAGTAAAAGCATTCATTCATCTCGCTCCGTAAAAGCTCACTTTGATCTGTATTTACGCATATCGTGGTGCAAGCCGTCGTATCACTACCATGTAACGCAATGCATTTTCTAAAAAGACAAACAACTAGCAATAAGGGAATTATGTCATGATCACCAAAATACACACGACATCACGCAAGGTACGACACAAATCCTTCATCAAAAGGAAGTAGTACAAGAGAAATTTATCCATAGGGCACTCGATTACTATACATTCACTTGCGCACATAATATATGAGAAATTCTACGGGCACGTGATCGGTGTTTAAAACTTTGACCCGACGGAAGATTCGCGCAGAAAGCCACAACCATGACTCAAACTTCTGTTATCTGCCGTGTGCAGATATATGCAGAGAAGACGGGTTCTTGCCTCGGAAATGAATCCCGAAAGGAAAGCTTCAATATGGATGCGGAACATGAGAGCTCCCGGGAATAGTACAAAGCATGATTTCTGCAGACTATATGGTTGTCGCATGTTGAATATATTAACTGATGACCAACGGTGGCCCGTTGAAATCCAAAAGCTATATAAGGCCACGGAACAAAAGAAAAGTCCTCTTTCACTTTTTGAGAATCAGCTGGGAATCAAGGTGGATCGTGTAGAGGACAAATTAGTGGAGTTAATTGGAAGCAGTGAAGATGAAGCTATTTAGTACCTACATCGGAATCAGCGAGAGTTTTGAACTAAGGTTCACGACAATTGGACAAGTTGGAGCGGAGTTGAGGCAAATCAAATAGGATCCCTGAAGAATTAGGTAGATAGGTAAATAGTAATTTTCTTTAATTGGTTCCAATTTCAATTTCTATTCGAAAAGGTTATTATCAAGTTTTACTCGTAAACTGATTTCGTGTAGAGAAATAAATAAATTCGCTGCTAAGTGTGAAATTGAGCTTGTGATTGGTGAATTGAATCAAAAATATAAAGTTCAGCTCGCATTAAACGCTGAACTATCGCTTGTGCACGTACCGGGAAGCATTTGTGAAAGTTTTGGGTCGAATTTATTTGGAAAGTGTTGGATTGACTTTTGTTAGTGGTTCTAAGTATCCTAGCTGGTTGATTAGATAGGTTTTATTTATTCAGAAGGACCACAAGAGTGAATGTGGCTCTTCTTCCAAGGTTATAGCGAAGGAAAAGTGCACTCCAGACGCCACGTTGTTGCTTTGCGGCGCATTTTGGATCCATTAGGCAAAAGTGACTGGCACCCTACGCCCGTCTTTGGATGAGCTACCGGGTCTACTGGGCTCAGCCGGAGTATCCTCAGTTTTGGGGTAACAATCTTTTAGTCATAGCTTAAAGATACATACTTGATACCTTTAAAGGTCACAAATGTAAGCATATCAAAAAGCTATCTGAATCAAGTTTTCTTATATTCAAAGCTAAAAGGTATCCTATGGATGTCTTCCCAATACACCACTAAACGTATCAAAAATAAGGTCATCTTTTAGAAAAAAGTACAAAATATCGTATGTATATTTTGTAAATTCCAAATTATATCATAATTTAACATTAATTTCGAATGTTCCAAGAGTGTGTAGGGTATGGGCCTTTGAGTAAAACCTAATAAACTATACTTATTTTTCGGGGCGCTAAAGGAGGGAAGCCTTAAAAGTCTATATTTTGGATTTTTCTTCTCAACTTTTGGTTTATTGGTCAAATAGGGTACATCGTGAAGAAAAATTAGTTAGAACTGAACTTAAAGCTAATCAAACCCTATCGGAGATATTATTAACCTTTTAGGAGAGACCTGAAAACCACTTTTCAAGTTTTTACCACATATCTCAGGGACTTTCTGATATTAGCCCATGAAAATGAAGTGTTCCTAAAATTCCTACTAAGCTTCATCATCCACTTCATTAGGGAGCATTCATTATGATTCCATGTTTCATTGCTAATTTATTACGCAACATAAAAATTTATTGCTTCATACCTTCCCCTGACAAAGTGGGTAATGTGGCTAAGGATTGGCATTATGCGATGTAACTGGTGCTAGTTGACTGGTACTAGAGGACTAGCATACTTGTAGCTGTTTCCAATACATGCTAGTTGAGTGACGCGAGTTAGTTGATGCGTTTATTATGAGTAGCGAATAGATGATGATCATGAGTAGCGAAAAGAAGATTTGCCATAGTGGCAGAAATGTTACAAACAGAACTTAAAATGCAGTTAAAAGCAAAAAGCGTAAGTGTCGAAAAGTTTGGGCTCGCGGATGGATACAGAAAAGAAATCAACTGGGTTTAAGCAGTAACTTTTTACGAGAAATTTTACAAGAAGATCCTGCAAGATATTGAAATCATTTGCGTTTGAGCCCTGTCACCTGAAATAAAATTAAAAATTCGTTTGAGGTTCTTAGCTACCGGTGATTCGTTTGGCAGCCTAGGACATGCGTATCGAGGGCCAAAGTAAAAAAATTCGAAATTTCTTGTGGAAGTCCTAAGATCGCTTTACAATGCTTTAAATCATTTCATAGATGTAAATAATTGTTAAGTATTTGTATTATATCTGGCAATACTAATTTAAGCTTGTAAATGACTAACTTAACTCTTGTACTAAATGACAAACATATGTATATATTCTTCTGTCAATAAAGAATCAACCCCTTTTTCTAATCGAACCTTCGGCCTATCAATACACCACATTGGCGACGAGTAGACTTTTCAGTTGAATTTCAACAGGCAAAGTTTGTTATATTCGTTTATTTAATTAAAGTGCTATTTTGTTGTAGATTTAGTTGAGAAAAAAAAGAAAAGGCGAATAAGTGCAATTTTATTGTACATCAAGTTAGAGCAGAGTGAAAAAGTGCATAACCTAGAAGTTCGCCATGCCTCATACTCCATCCACAAGTGATTCCGTGCAAACATTTTTGTCAAATCATATGCTGGAATTTGTTCCCGATAAGGACGATTGGCAGATTCATTTTGATGAAATCGATTGCAGAGAACCGAAAATTCAAAAAGCGATACTTCTTAAATCGATCGGATCGGAGGCGTATGCTGTTTTGCGAAGTTTGTGTGATCCGGTGATACCTGGCAAATTGGATTACGATGTACTGGTTAACCATTTAAACAACCAATATACGCCACCAGTTATTGTATACCGGGAAAGGAAAATTTTCTTTGAGGCAAAGAAAATGGAGACTGAAACGATTGCTTCGTGGCACGCACGATTGAAGAAGTTGGCATTAAATTGCAAGTTTGGTTCCCAATTGGATGCATTTGTTGTTAGCAAGTTCGTGTGTGGAACATCGGGAAGGATATTCGAGCGTTTATGCGAAGAAGATGAAAATTTAAAATTATCTGATGCCTTCCGGAAAGCTCTTATGATTGAATCTAAGCTATTAGCCAATTCAAATGAGGTTGGTTTCGTCAGGGGAAGGCGGAAAAAGGACAGCACAATGACAACGAAGGAACCTTGTATACATTGCGGCTGGAAAAATCACCAATCGATACAGTGCAAATTAAAGAAATTGACTTGTAATTATTGTAAAAAGGTTGGACATCTCGCCTCCATTTGTAAGTTAAAAGGTGATTTCGATAGATCAATGTATGTAGTCGAAGCTTAAGAGTCAACAATTCATTCAGTAAGCAGCGATTTGAAAAGTGAGGCCCAAATATATGTTCTGCCGATTTCGATCAATGATGTTGAACATTCGATAGTATGCGATACGGGATCACCACTTTCGTTGCTTTCAGTTGGATTTTTTAATGAATATTTTCGACAATCTTCTCTTCGACCATGCAACATTCCGCTTACAAATTATGGAGGAAACCAAATCGATATTATCGGTGAGTTTGATATTTTTGTTAAATACAATGGCCAAGAAAATTTCATTACATTTATCGTAACCAATACAAATAGTCCACCATTATTGGGAAGGAATTTTCTTCGTAACTTTAAATTTGATTTGATTCAAGTTGCAAACAACATAAATTCAGTGAATTCGTTAGAGACTGTTGTAAGTGATCTAAAACGGGAGTTTTCCGAAATTTTCGATGGGTCGCTAGGAAAATACAAACTAGGTACAGTAAAGTTGAAAGTTTGTGAAGGTGCAAATCCAATTTTTTGCAAACCCCGTCCCATTCCATTAGCATGGAAACATTTGGTTGAAAAACAATTACAGGAATTAGTCGAAAATCATGTTTTGGAATTAGTTGACAATTCTGACTGGGCAACTGCTTTAGTTCCTGTTATGAAACCTAATGGGGATTTGAGAATATGCGGTGATTATAAAGTAACTTTTAATAAAGTTATCGTAGATTATAAAAAACCCACTTCCACGTATTGATGAAATATATGCATCTCTTCAGGGCGGTAAATTATTTTCCAAATTAGATTCATCAAACGCGTATAATCAGCTTCCTTTGGACAAAGAATCTCAACTGTTATGCACATGGAGCACTCACCTAGGTGTTTACAGAATGAAGAGATTGCCGTTTGGAATAAAACCTGCAGCAGCAATCTTTCAGAAAACAATTGAGAATTTACTGAGAGGTATTCCTAACGTTACAGTTTATCAAGATGATATTGTTGTTACTGGAAATACGAATGAAGAACATATAAAAAACTTAAACTTAGTTTTATCTAAACTAAAAGTAGCAGGTTTGCGACTAAATTTGAATAAGTGCTTATTTTTCCAAGAGAAAATATCTTATTTAGGATTTAATATTGACAAAAGTGGTTTAAGTAAAAATAATGAGAGGATAAAATCTGTTTTGGATGCACCAACACCTAATAATATTACAGAATTACGATCCTTTATCGGTATGGTGAATTATTATTCTAGATTCATTAGAAATTATTCCAGCAAAATGATTCCACTGTATGATTTGCTGAAGAAGGATCATGCGTTTAAATGGAATTCAAAATGTACGGAAGTTTATGAGTTGATGAAGAAGGAAATTACTTCTGATCAAGTACTTGTCCATTTTAACCCAAAGCTACCCATAGTCTTGACAACGGATGCAAGTCAATTCGCTATTAGTGGGGTGTTGTCACATAAATACCCGGATAATACACTTAGACCAATCGCATTTGTGTCTAGAGCTCTTAGTAAAAGCGAAGTAAATTACAGCACAATAGAAAGAGAGGGTCTGGCAATTATTTTTAGTGTTATTAAATTGAGTCAATATATAATTGGGGCTTCTTTTGAACTACACACAGATCATAAACCACTACTAGCGATTTTTGGTGAAACTAAAGGTTTACCAGTTATGGCGGCGGCTCGTTTGCAGAGATGGGCATATTTGTTGTCTGGATTCAATTATAAAATCAAATATGTCAAGGGTGAATATAACATTGCAGATAATTTATCAAGAATTCCACAATCAGAGGTTGGGGATGCTCCACCTGGAGGAAATTATATTAATTATGTTGGATTTACCAATACTTTACGTTTGAATTTCAAAGAAATCGCGATTGAAACTCGAAGAGATCCGATTTTATCTAAATTGTTTGATGCTATCAATAATTCAACGGTTGATAGGTTAAAAGATAATGAATTCATTCCTTTTAAGAACAAGTCAGACGAACTTTCCATTGAATCAGGTTGCATCTTATGGGGTTACCGAACACTCATTCCCAACAAATTGCGAAAATCAGTCTTAATTGAGGTACATCGTTCTCATATGGGAATTGTGAAAACAAAATCGTTGGCAAGATCGTATATTTGGTGGCCAAAAGTAGATAATGATATTGAAGTTATGATTAAAAGTTGCACGTCTTGTCAATCGTTTCAGGCCAGTCCGGAAAAGAATAGTTTGATTCCTTGGAAACCAACAGAAGGTCCTTGGAAACGCTTTCACATTGACTTTGCTGGTCCTATTAAAGGCTATCAACTGTTAATTGTAATTGATTCTTTTTCAAAGTGGATAGAAATTTTCAAAACTAACAATGCAACTTCAAATTTCGTTATCGAGAAATTAAGAGAAATATTCAGTCGCTTCGGTTTAGTCGACGTATGGGCTCTGATAATGGAACTCAGTTTACTTCGAGCGAATTCATGAATTTCACCAATAATAATTTTATCAAGCATATACTCACAGCTCCTGGCCATCCAGCTTCTAATGGCCAAGCAGAGAATATGGTGAAAACTGTTAAGAAGTCCATTTATGCAAATTTGAAGGATTACAAACCTGATGACTTTGACACAATAATTCAAAGATTCTTAATGGATCACAGAACCAATAGACATTGTACCACTAAAGATACCCCAGCCAAACTTATGTTTGGTCGCGAAATTAAAACTAGATTTTCCTTAATGAAACCTCCTTGTACTAAGGATATTATAGAAACTAGTCAACAAAAGAGCGTTGATAATTACAAGGGCAAACGTAATGTTAAATTCAAGTCTGGTCAGAAAGTTTATATTCGAGATTATACTGATCCTAATAAAGCTGGTTGGACAAAAGCTAAAATAGATAAGAAACTTGGCCCGCGTAATTACAATTGTATCATTACTCGCAATAACAAACTAATAAAACGGCATTTAAATCAAATAGTTAATAGATCTACAAATAATGAGTCTGTGGATGATGCAGATGTTGGAGATGAACCAAACGATAGCAATGATTGTGAAGGACATGTAGCAGATTGGCAAGGAAGCGTTAGTGAAAATAATACTGAACAGCAAATTAACCCGGGCTTTGAAATGAATGAATCGTTTGACTCACCTCCAGTATTAAGACCAAGAACAAATAAAGTAAACTATCGAGAATAACATACCGTTAATAAAACCTTTTGAATTTTAAAATATTATAAAATTTCTTTAAATATATTCTTTATCTTATGTATTAAAAGCTTTAGGAGGAAGATGTTAAGTATTTGTATTATATCTGGCAATACTAATTTAAGCTTGTAAATGACTAACTTAACTCTTGTACTAAATGACAAACATATGTATATATTCTTCTGTCAATAAAGAATCAACCCCTTTTTCTAATCGAACCTTCGGCCTATCAATACACCACAATAATGTAATCACTTTCGATAAGAGTTAAACATATTAAAAAATTCTATATTAAATATTATCATTGTGCACCAGGTTCGAAATTTCAAAAAGGAATGGCAAAATGTTGCAAGCTGGTTTTCAACACGAAGGATCTTTCCTGGGTCGGGACGGGAAGTATGTCCGATTTAACTGTCCTCGTAATAGTGGAAGTGCCTTTTACAATTACAAGCATCATTTTGGTATGATTTTGTTCACTTTAGATGACAGCAATTACAGATTCCCCTATACTGAAACTGGGCGAAATGGAAAAATAAACGACGCCTACATTTACAAAGAATCAAAGTTAAAGGCCTCTGCAGAAAATGGATTTTGAAATTTCCCAGAATGGGTAGTATTTGTAAGAGATGATGCTTTTCCATTAAGTTAACACTAAATGAAGATATATCCACGCTACGGCAGATAATGGAGAATGTCTTTGGTATATTGTCTTCAAGATTTTAAATCTTCTTAACATATATAGAGTTATATCCAGAAAAAGTTGATGAAATTGATAAAGCATGCTGCGCTTTACATAATTGGCTGTAAACTACTGATTGCTCGACTTGCTCGTATATGCTACTTGGGAGTGTAGATCAAGAGGGTCCAGAAACTGGAATCGAAACTTGGAGGCAAGAACTAAATAATGGTGGATTTAGGTAACTTACGAGTCATTTGGGCAGCAATAATTTTTCAAAAGAAGCAGCACTACAAAGAGACAACTACGGTAAATACTTCATTGCAGATGGGGCTGTTGACTGGCAGCGGCGGTGGATTAAATAAAATGCTCCAAAACAAATGTGAAATGTTTATGAAAAGTGTTCTTCATCTTTACTCATTGGTAACACATAAGTCAGGGCCAATGTTATAATATTGTCGCGTGTTATGGTTCGCGGCTAATAATTTTAATGTTCCGGGAAAGCGAAAACGCAATGTCTTTTAAATTGAATTAAAAGAGTTTATTTAATTACTTAAAAATGCACAATCACTTATTCAACTGTTTCACAATTTTAATTTTCACTATTAAAGTTCTAACTTCCACTTGTCCATAAATTTATATCGCAATTGTCTTCGAAGATCACTTCACAATCAACGAAAATCACTTTTCTATTACTCGATCAATATCGCTTTTCTATTCACTCCACACTATCGCATTTTTTACTATCGCAGTTCTAATGAATGAATGATCCCCCCATTCATTCCGCTCGCCTTTATAAAGGGTCTCTAGTTACTCAATCCATTTCTCGTACATTGCCGAACTAGCGGGAACATTCGAGCAGCGTAATGAATGGAGCAGTGACTCACTTTCAGATGTTGATGCTTGGTGGGTTTTCGAGTACGTTCGTTTTGTTGATTATGATTAATGGGTTTTCGAGTGCGTTCGTTTTGTTGATCATGATCTTCTTAACGATTGTGAAAATAATTGCGACAGTAACTCGCAAAATTATTCGTGCATGTAACAATATTGTATGTCACTTTGATAAGACGTTATCCGGCTGACTCGTTTCGTAGATGCAAAATCTGGTGAGGTGCAAAATCTGGTGACTTGAAAGGTGATTCCCTCCTAATTAGTGACTCGCTGCTAGGTAGCAATTTACCTGACTCATGCGGAGAGTATTGTGCTGATGAACATACTGTATACACAGAAGATGAATGTATAGAAGATCAACTTTCTCTATCTTTTTTACCCTCAGAAGAGATCCGCTTTGTCAATAGCGAATTCGCAATGTGTTGCTGATATTTTAAAGCTATTTCCATCTCAAGCTCCCTCAGCTGTTCCGCTATATTCATACCAAAACCGTGTAACTCATCGAATTGGATCGAATTCTTAATATCTCCTTTTTTTTGATTGATTTACGATTTGGAATGGCTTCCTTTGATCATTTTTTCCTCGCTTTGTTGCAGGTGTTGCCAATATTTTTCCTCCTTCTTCGTCATGAAGGTAATCTTTTTTCAGCTGGTTTTTCCGTATAGACTTCCGTATTGCTGTTTTTCTCTTGATTTTTGTAAATCTGAAATTCCGTAGGGATACTTTTAAGTATCATTGACCCGCATAGGTCAAAACTTAATCACAATATAAATATTTGCCTCTTCAATGTTGGTTAGTGTTTTTTGTGATTCACATATAGAAAGGAACAAATCAGCGATATTGTACCACTTAAGTCGTGGAGAATACAAATCCTTTGTCCCCATTCCCGATTTAATCGATTGTTTAACTTTCTTTTCTTCGTGAAAATACGTGTCTTGAATCGATTTAATTTTCTTTTCTACCTTTTCTACCGTCATGTTGAAATGCTTTGAAATTTCCTCCAAAGCACTACCACGTGAATGCTTCTTTTTGTACTCCTTTCTGTTGTAATTCCAAAGGCACTTCACGATCTCATACATTTCTACAAAATTTTTAGTTTCATCTTTACTCATTTTTTTAGTCGCCGCCATTTTTGAATTATCACTGGTTGACGAAAACTAGCGAAAAGTAAAACGTCTGTTAACTTTTCCGTGCTAATCGCACCAGCCACGTATCAGTAGCACTCGCATGGGTGTTTTTATTATACGATTGGTACGCTAGTACGCAATACCAGCCAACTAGCGCTAGTCAAATGGTATCATATTAGGGATGGGCCGATACTACGGTAACAGTGACTATGAACCGAGTATTTGCTTGTCACTGTTGGCACATGTTCCTAAAACCCAAAAATATCGGTTCCAAACAGTCACTGTTACATTTCATATTGCCGAATACAAGAGATAGTACATTCAAACGCGGCTTTAAACTTCCTCAGCCTCACTCGTACCTCAAGAACAAATGCAGATATAGGTATTTTCGAGGTGGCATATTTTATCGATAATTTATTGCTGGTGATATAAGCAACAAGCAAGTTCCTGGAACCACCCCTTCAACCCCTATAGCGTGTGTCACCTCTCCTCGATATAAAGCTACATCATCCACTTATTTAGAGAGCATTCATTACAAGTGCATATTTTATTGCTAATTTATTGCTGATTTATTACGCATAAAAAAATTTGTCGATGCACACCTCCAAAAACCTTCCCATCAACTTTTGCCGCGTATTTCACCCTCGGGAACTGTAAAAATTTGTGAAAATATTTTTGCACACTGAATAAAGCTGGAAAAAGTTATTAATGAATTTCTACGCCGAACTCAATCTGATTGCTCCACCCTTTTCCTTAGAAAAGCGGGTAATGTGGCTTAAGAAATAAGCTACATCCCCTACGCCTGCAACTCTCGAAGCAAAAGTATCAGTCAAAGAATTTGTCTGGGATGTTTCCCCAAGACCTTATTGGTTTCCTTAGTACAAAGGTTTTCTTAAGGCTTTTAATGGAGGGACCCTTGAATACCTTATGCAATTTTTTTAAACCTTAGCTTTAAAGACGTCAACAAATTTAACTGGTCAGACAATTTTATGGTTCAAGTTATTGCAGTTTTTGAGATATTATGCAGTGACACACGGAAGAACAGACGGTTAGACAAGCCACAAAACTAGAGGACTTGCAACGAAATGTTACATTGAATTCGAAATCGAAATATAATTATGTTAAATTAGAAATTCAAATATCTCCAGACAAACCTGGTTCTGAATTCATTCCAATTTTTGCATTAATATGTGCGATTTCGCAGGCCAAAATTCTTTAAAGAAGAATGAGTCTCACGATCCCAATATGAACCTAGAGGGAGGGTTTAGGTTGTAGGCCACACGTTCTGCCAAACTGTTTATTTTAGAGCTGGAAAGCGATCATTACCTTTTTATTTTTCCTCAATATTGCATTTAATATCCAGCACGATACCAAGGTGCTGCTTACTGGTCGTATTAAAAACGGGCACTCCAATATTTTGTGAGTTGATTCTCAGCCTCTCAAGGTTTTCAGTAGTGTATTCTTCTTAAGCATAAGTATTAAGTTCTAAGAGTGTTGTATGGTATTTAAATTAAGTTAGTAACATAATGTTGTCAGCGTAGGCTACCACTCTCATTCTTGTCAACATTATAGCTGTCAAGATGTCATTTAAAATTAAAAGGTAGAGCATAGGTATGCCTCTTCTTAAATGACTTCTAGCCAGAGCTCCCCATTCGGAGGAAACACATGTACTTTTAAGCAGTGTTGAGTTCTATCTGAGGATTTTGTTTACGTGGATAACTAAGAGACCTTCATCAATAACCTCAATTGTCACATCTTAAAACCTCCTTCTTTGTCTAGGAACGCTACCAAAATATGCACTATGTATTCGAGAGGTATACTTATTTATTAATCCCTATTTCAATCGATTCAGTTCAATTATAAAAATACTAACAGAGAAGAAAAAAAAAAACACAACCAAGAAATTTTTTTAGAGCTTAGATAAACAGATATTATTTCTTATTATTGAAAATAAGAAATAAGAAAAGGTCTAAGCTGAAGATCATCATGTTTGTATGAAATTTATTGAAACTAAGAGTGGGGATAAAGCTTTTTCCGAGTAAACTGAACATCATAGACATCAAAACTACTGTTTGGATGAACAGCATGCCTAAGGGTTCCGCCACATTGCGATTTTATTGTTGTATCGAGCAAATATGAACACACTGCGACAAGATTTGCAGGCATGCAAAAAACTAATATGCTCATTTGAAGGTACAGTGGCTCACAGCTTATTTGATGCACTTCAATAAATATTAAACAAACTGTTGTCCTTATGCAGATAAATAAAAATTTACAAATATTTTGATGCAGATTTTACAGTTAGTATAACTGAAATTCGAAGCACAAAAGAAAGTAAGAAAAAATGTTTCAAATGTCCCGTTAGCAGTAATGAAGCAAAATCATTTGCATAGGATAGCTCACAGCTCATTTGATGCAGTTAGTTCTTTGTATCCTAGCATTAAAAGTGCACGATTTTCACCGGATTTTTTTTGGATATATTGTACTTAGTGCGTTTCTTATTTTATTTTTAAAAAAGCTATTTGACCTTGATAGTTTAAAAGTGGATAAATTGTGTAATATTTAAAATGGGCCGTAGGACAACACTTGAACAGCGGGAATTAGTCATTCATCATTTTAGAAATGGTGAATCTCATCGCAAAATCAGCGAAGTTGTCAATTTAAGTTCATCAACAGTTCAGCATATAATTGAAAGGTTTACCAATGAAAAAAGGTTGGAAAACAAGGGTAAAAATGCACCAAATAAAATTTTGAATGAGTCTGATGAACGGTGGATCGTCCGGAAAATAATGCAAAACCCTAAGTTATCAGCTCCTAAATTGGCGAACGAAGTGTTCACTGGAATTGGTAAAGAATGCAGTGCTGAAACCATACGTCGTGTGCTAACAAAGCATAATTTTAATGGCCGAGTTGCACGAAAGAAGCCGTTCATCAGTATCAAAAATCGACAAAGCCGCCTGAACGTTGCTACGGAGCATATTTCAAAGGATTTGGACTTTTGGAAAACCGTGATTTTCGCTGACGAGTCCAAATTCAACATATTTGGCTCAGATGGAATGGCGTACGTTTGGAGAAAGCCAAATACAGAGCTCAAAAAAGCAAATTTGCATGAGACTGTTAAGCACGGCGGTGGCAGCGTAATGGTTTGGGCCTGTATGTCAGCAGCCGGAGTTGGGAAGCTAGCCTTTATTGAAGGAAACATGGACAAGATCATGTACAGTAATATCCTAAAGGAAAATCTCCTGCAAAGTGCTGACGAACTCGGAATCCGGCGTGAATTCAGATTCTACCAAGATAATGACCCTAAACATAAGTCAGAAATCGTGCAATCTTGGCTTATTTGGAATTGTCCTCATTTGATGGCTCCCCCGGCACAGTCACCCGACTTAAATGTAATTGAGAATTTATGGGCTTTTCTGGAGAAAAAAATTCGTAACCACGCAATTTACAACAAAATTGATTTAAAGAAAGCTCTTTTAGAAGAATGGAGTAAAATAACGCCAGAAATGACAGGAAAGCTGGTTGAATCTGTTCCAAATAGACTCAAAGCTGTCTTGAGCCAAAAAGGAAACCATACGAAATATTAGTGTTGAACTGGAAATCCTCTACATGGATAAATTTAAGGAAAACGTGGACTGCATCAATTAAGCTGTGACATAAAATTTTGCCTTTAATTTTGTTTTTGTTATTTAGTTATTTAAGAATCAATTGTTGAAATAAGTTAAATTGTTATTTTTAAAAAAGGGCTTTTATTTAATTTATTGCAGTTTAAATTTTTTCAATACCTTTTCTAATACAGAAGTTATAGTGCTTTTAGCTTTGAAAATGTTACTGCATCAAATAAGCTGTGAGCCACTGTATGTCTTTACCAGGAATAGAAAGAAGCTTCCATGCACGCCTGCTTCAAATGTCCAAATGATGTGCGCCTGTGCGAGTATCTCAAAACTTCCTACAAAACTGGCCAAAATTGACACAAATCGCAGTGGGCGCGCTTCCATTTAACCATGTGTAACTTGCGACAGCAGTGCGAGTATACTCGTATAGTCATAGTTTGATCCATCCCTAACTGGTACGTGGCTTACCAATCGAGTATCAGAGTAACAAAGACGAATACGGTAAAGAAAACACTTATCCAGATTGGTATGACGGTGTTCTAAAGAAGGAATGCCAAAAGTAGACAAAAGAATACCATAACAACAGTAAGGAATACAAAATTACATCTGCACTATTCTTGTAAACTCAAGTTGAACAAAGCAGCATTCATGTTTCTCAGGCAACAGTTTACGCTCTACTGCAAGGAGTAGTTTAGAATAGACTATGCGTCCCATTGACATAGACAAGCACGATAATAAATGTTATGGGATGATAGTTTGATATTAAGGACACATCACTTCTTCCAAAAACGAAAGAAGGATAGAATTTTTCCACTAGGAAAGAAAAAAGCTTCTTGACAAAATTTCAATGCAAAGAATACATTTTGGCATGTAGAAGATGATACGAACTTAACGAAGAAGTTGAAGATACCGTTAAACATCAAAGGTATGGAAATATGAGGCTGATGATAGGCAGAAAAGGATGAAATTTGGGCAGAATTGGTAGAAAAATTAAAAAGTTTGCAAAAATCCAGAGGTGAGGAACCAAGGCGGTCATGCAGGGTTAAGAAGGAGATTTTGGTCAACTTAAGGGAATGGATATATTTTCAGAATGGCCCGGATTGTTTAGAGTTAAGTAAAGACTCAATCTTCTTGAAGTAACTTTTTCCCCCCTTTTTGTAGCAGATCTATTAATAATAAGTTGAATCATTCTCAAAAGTCTTGGAACGTTGAAAAAACATCATGTGCTGGATCTTTTTCTGTCAGGACCCAATTCATACCCAAATTTAACCAGGGGCACTATTGGAGTCACGTAAGAAAATCATGGAGGTTAACAAAGATAAAATAGAGTTGAGGAGTTCATAAATTTTTACATAAATACCATTGAGATCAAAACCCGCTAAGATGGAACTGAATCAACAGAGAATAAAAACTTAGAAACGAGGGCTTTATTTACTTAGTGGAAGTTTTAACGCTTCTTCTTGGAAGTACACTTGAGACAAGCTAAACTAAGAGGTTGAAGGAGGGAAGATAATATGGATTGAACTAGGAAGGTAGTGTGAATCAGTGAAAATGTTTCTGTAGGACCATCTATCATTGAGAAGGAGTAACTCTCTTTTTATGGGTAAGTAGTAGAACAGCCGCTTTGGCTGCACCACTACTTACCCAATTACAATGCTAAATGTTGGTTTTATCACCATCAGCCTTTTATTTTGGCTCATATTTGATAACCTCAGTCTCACACATTAGATGATAGTAGTGGCTAGAATCACTGCAACACCATTACTCTGCTCATTCCCCATCCCCATGTCTAGCGAAAGAAGGTCTTCTACATCTAGATCCTGTTTAACTTCTTCATTGCTCAGGGTCAAAGAGCACATAACCTAAATTTAATGTAGAGGTCATTGGAGAATGTGTACTGGGCAAGCGTTTGATGATGTCTTCTTAACATACCATCTTGTCTGTCTGTAGTAGCTTCAGAGAATTATCCATCTACAACTCGAAAGTTTTCTTTGCCTTATTTTGCGAGATGAGGGCTATTTACACCAGGGGTGTAGAAATCCCAAGTGCTTCAGGTCCTGAGGAATACCCGCTAAACATGGTGCCTGTCAGCTGAGAACCCAACCTGGAACCGTTTAACATATTACTGCGGGCTCACATTTTTTTGCGCCTAGAGGTCTCTTCGAAACCCATAAGCTGCCATTCTAACAGGAAAGAAGACAGGGTAAGGGATTACTAGCAAAGACATCCCCTGGCCTTAGCACCTCCTGGTGCTCAATTATGACTTTTTTATCCTCCACGATGGTATGTATATAATGCGCAATATGGTTCCGTTAGTCAATGGATGTAAGCATTTTTTCAGTTATGGGGTCCGAAGAAAGCACACTCACTTCATTGAACAGGTTACCATGCAGTCTATCCCATCTTTGTCAGTTGATGTATGACAGTCAACATCTACCTCTCCTACGCAAGACCTGCAATCAAGAGACCGTGACCTGCCAATCTTGTACAAGGAAGACCAAAAACATCCATGCCCGCTCAAGAGCGGAGTCAAGTAGAAGTCATCTCACTATTCCTTCAATCGTGATGGAATCAAACACGCAGTTCATCTTCTCTTTATGAATGCTGCCAATCACAGAGAGTGCGTTGTCTCTCCGCCATTGTGACTATCTCACTGTTGCGTTTGTTTCTACAGAAGTAAATATTTGTACGTTCTTTACCAAGGAAGGCGATAGGTTTCATCCCTGCTATCGCTAACACTGCTGACAAAAAGACTGCTTGAAATGAATGTGCGATTTTTAGTGCTTCATATCTCGCTTTTGGTACAGCTCCCTTCTGAGAGCGCCACTCTACATATTTTCAATCCGTAAAATAGGTCAAACTGCACAACGCTCATCAAGAGTCGTCTTTTTGATGAAGAGAGTCCCATATATTGGCCATCAAATTTAGCATAACCCTTCTGCCATTTTATTAGACTACCCCGATTTGCCAGGAAAAAGCTCATATTCGTATGTAATAAGATGCCCAGTTATCTCACAACTGGCTTTAATTCTATCAGCATTTCACCATATTGATAGTCCTAACTCTTGGAATTTTTTCTTTGTCAGAATGACAACTTCAATATTTTCCAGTGCAACGCTGAGCAGTTATCCAGTCCCTTACATAGCTCATTAACATACCAAGTCTATATTGCGCATGTCTGACCACATAACACCACATAACCGGTCTAATGTGACTCACCTGGCAGCTTTAGAATTAGGAGCCTATCACACGAGATGTCATACAAGTTGGGGCCAAAAAAGAGCCCTGAGTGATATCCAATGTAATTTCCATCCTCCGCCAACCTTTATTTGTGTCATAGAGCAGGGTACAGTCTTTTAGATAGTCCCTCGAAATCTACATAAGATATTTTGTTAATTAGTGAGGATTTTCTAGTGCTGCCAGAATATTTACTCATCTAGCACAGTTAAAAGCATTTCTGAGATCAAGAATTCTATGCACCTCTTCCCGCTGGACCACCTTCACTAATTCCCCGATAGCATTGATAGTGATGGCGCCCTAAGACCATACTGCTGTGGACATGGTCCCCAGTAGCATGAACTAAATCAGTGTCTCTTCCCTTGATGAGTTTTGAGCACTTTCTCGTCCGTGTCTAGCATATTCCATGGATCATACGCAGACAATAGCTCGGAATTCTCCTTCCTCATACTGATCAGTATACGGCAGGCCACTTTTCAGCACACCGGGGATATTCCTTCACCTGGCCGAGAGTTCAAGATACTGAGCAGCAAGTCAAGGAAATAGATATAGACTATCTGCAATGCCTTAACTAGGACCTTTTTGACCTTCTGGGCAAAACCGCTTCCTCCAATTTAAACTCTTTAAGAGTGAGCAATCCAGTTGAATTTCATCGTAAATCACTCCGAACAAGAATGAGGTGTGCAGAGAAAAGTGCCCACACAATCACATTCATCTTTTTTGCCTCATATATGTAGAGAAAACGTTAAGTGCTGAGCTTCCGCATCACTAGCTTGTACTTGAGGCTGCATGGAGCCCTATTAACGTCATCCACTAGATTCTGGTCTTATTATTGTTGATGAGTTTCTGAAGGTGTTTTTTGGCCAAGTAATATACAGTTTCCAAAATCCGTGCCCTCTGGGCCTCTTGTCAGAACTTATGACGTTCACTTCGTTACACCCACTTTTTACTTCACGAGAGCCACTATGGCCCTCAGGGAAACTGGAGTGCTTCGGCGGGGCTTATGGACCCAGTTAGCTCGTCCGGAGACGGGCGTGGGGCGCCACTCGCTTGTCTCTCAAAGCCCCAGATAGCCGCCAAGCGAGAATGCGGCTAACCGGATTAAACGCGACGCTCTTCGGCCGAAACCCTAGCTAATAATCACACTATGACCTTCACTCCAATGCTACACCTACACAACTGTACTCCTCTACTTCTTCCTAACACTAATCTTCGCGTGGACCACTATACCACCCCCGAACACTCTGACTTCCGATATCACGAGTTTCATTAATTTTACGACACTTTCACTTCGACTTGTCCTTCCAAGCCGCACTCGTTACAACCCGTAATCTGAAAACAAAGATTTTATCTGATCTTGTCCTAAAGATGAAATTCTTCCTCCAAGCGTTAATACATCTCAAAGAAAATACGATTATTTAAAATTTTCAAAACATATACTACAAATCGGAACTTCCATATAATTTCAACATGTGATACACTGTATTCAATAAAAAAACTTACTTCTATTATATACCTACAAAGGGGCCCCTTCGACGATTGTATCCGCTGTTGCACTTTGTAGTCTTTCCTCCAATGTCTGGGCTTTGCTCGTCGTTTTGATCTTAATTTTCCCTTCGCTTGGATCTCAATCTCCCTTTTCTTCCGCAATTGCTTATTCCGCTGTCGTACACTGAAGATTGCCGCTGCACTTCAAATAACCTCCTCCCTTGTTGTTTTTCCTCAGCTGCTTCGTCGCACACGATCGAAAAGAAAAAAGAGGAGGCACGTCATTCTTCGCGCGCTTTTATAGCCTCCTCCTAACGGCTATAGTTCCGCTCTTCGGTCATCCACCTCTTCAGAGGGGTAATTCCTTTCTGGCGCCACTTGGTCTCCGCTCCCCTCTGGTGGTGAGCACTCCAAGTGCGGCTGAATCAGCTGAACATAATTCACTGACAGTTTGGCCTGTCAGTGATGTTTGTTTACTGTCATTGTACGTGAAAATTTATCTTGTACTTCAGTAGGAAAATATTCTCTAAACCTTTTATATATATCTGCTGGACTTGCAATCACATTTTTCTTATTTATGGCATCTGTCACATAACCCGGATATGTAAAAAGGGAATTTGAATGTTTAAAGTTTAAATACAATGTTCGACCCTTCGATTCAGATGAAGCAATTATTTTATCAATAACATTAAAATCTTGTTGGGTCAGGTGCTCCGAAACGGATTTAAAACTTTTTTTCACCTTATCAAGTATTTCCTTTTTCTTGTCAACTTGAGGTGACAAATGGAACTTCACTTGGTATATCCGACTCTTTGGATATACTGCTTGGTGGTTTTAAATTTAATGCTTTGTACGACTCTTCAGAGAGTTATATTTTGGATCTTGTTACAGCATTTGCTGCTGTATTTTTATCTATCAGCTGCACTTCATCTTTATCGGCAGGAGTTATTCGTTTCTCCTTTTGCGGCTCTACTAATTCAGATTTAGTACTTACAGATTCAACGCGCTGATTCTGTGATTCATATTCGAGTTCATCTTGCAAAAGTTCTATATAATCACATAGAAACTCCCTGACTTCCATTTCACTTATCTTTTCAGCAATATCCTCGACAGACTTTATTTTGATTTCTAGTAATTCTTTTTCAACTTTTTTTCTTGAAGTATTTTATTTTTTCCGGCCACTGAAAGATGTTTTGCTTCAGCCTCAATTTTTAAAACAGCTTCAGGTATATCTTCTGTTGAGTTGCTTGGTGTATCGTCATCCGATTCATAGTCTTCTGTATTTGAAACTGTATTATTATTTTTAGAGTCTATCTTCTCTTGATTTCCTTTGGGGTTGAAAATTTTCGCTTTGTGAACTGTATGCTCAATTAACTGTTTTTTCACCTGCTGGATTTTCATCATCCTTAAACGCACTCCCAGTAACAAAATTTTTTCCATTCAAATGAGATATACGCTTCTTTCCTTTTGGTGGGTTAATCTCTCCTAACATGAGTTTGTCTAGCATATCATCATCTTCTACTTTGAGCTTATTTAGTTCACCCTCTAACTCTTCCATCATTTCTAAGGTGTGAAGCAATTCCATGACGTCATCATGGGACTTTGTAGCATCAGATCCAACGTGATTTTGTGATTCTTTCGCTTTTTCCTCTCGTACTCGACGCCGGTGTTGTATTCTCCATAATTTCTCTTGTTCTTCATCATATTCTTCGATGATTTCGCGCTCTTCACCTCTTGGAAGTACTCCTTCAGTGTGTGGTTTATTTAATTTATTTTGATACATTTGACGTTCCTTCACCAAACCATTAAGTCGCTCTTCTTCTCTTTGTATACGTAGTTTAGCTATATCTTGAGCTTGTTGAGATGTAACTTGTGAAAATATTTCAGAACTATGACTGACTAATATTTCATTTGTATGATATAAGTATCCCGGCATAAAAGCTTTAGATCCAACAGGCACCATGACACCTACTGAAAACTTATCTCTAAATAGTTTCAAGTTGGATATAGCGCTTTCTTGCTCTTCTTTATATATTGTCCATCGCTTTGTTTCATCATCATTCCGAGCCAAAGCCTCTTGCAAGGCCGCCTCTAACCTTTCCATTGTTAAGATTAACCTTGTTCGTTGATGTTACTCGAACTATTCCAGAAGCGCAAAATTCGACAACGAACCTTAAATTTCGAACGTGTAAATCAAGTAAAAAGAAGGCCTGATTGCCTTTTCCTTATTCCCAGGAAATCTGCGAAGCAGCACGTCGGTACACAATGTTTTGACTTCTTTCACTCTTTTGACGGATTCTTAGGAGTTTGAGGCCTTGCAAGTTCAACTGCTTCCTCCTTCACTTCCTTCACTTCTTTCACATGCCTTTTGTTAACAACAACCTCTTGAACAATCTTTTCTTGGACATCTTCTACTGGGCTAAGTGATTCATCATCCGAATCCTCCTTGACAACATCTGGCTCGTTCTTGTTAGTAGCACTTGCATTATTGGATGATGATTTGGGGTTACTATTTTTTTCGCTTACTAGTTTTCGTTCCGTGGTGAGCATATAATCGTTTCGAACTTGATCCGGCACGTTTCGACTTAGTTCCATAAAGTTTTTCTGCCAGAAGACGCTTTTCAGTTGCCATTCCTTCAAACGTTTTGCCGCGGAAAAACTTATCGATAAGAAGTAGTAAAATCAGCGATGCTAAAAACACGCAATCGATAACGATAATTATGTGCAAGTCCATTTTTGCATAGTTCCTGTCAAATCTTTAGTTCAACTGTGAATTTCAAATGAATCTACCGGAATTGTGAAAAACTCCCGTAATTTCTTCGTCTATCTAGGGCCTTATTATCCAATGTATTTCCTTTCACTTCAATATTCGCATCCAAACAAACAGGGTCAATAAATGTGGGACTATCCCATGAAGGACCAAACGGTTTCCGTGTCCTGTATGTCGGAATGAGTCATGCACTGGGCGACTGATATCATTGTTAGGTTTTGATTTTACCGAAATATTTCTGGGGAACATTCCGATTTCAAACATGCGTTGATTCTGACCTTCGCTCGATGACAATTATGTTTGCTTAAAACTACAACTAATCGGATTTAAACTACTTTTATGATTACAATTTGGAACGGCAAACAAAGCCTAGTCGAGTGCGGCTTAGCTTTCTGACTATACAGAGTCACGCGAATGTTACGATAGTGTTCGGGGTGAGGTTATACTGGTGCCTTCTGGTTTTATCCGTAACAACTTCACTGTTCAACTACTTCAGATGATGGGTTGTCAAGATTTCTGACGAGGCAAGGAGGACTTGCAAGCAGTCGTTACAATACTCATAGTAAGGTTCACTGCCTCTATGGCTGCGAGTTCTCTGCTTCCCTGTGAAGCTGCTGGCTTTGATTCCCGTACCATGAGTAGACCAATAAATTTCTTAAAGTCCATCTTCTCAGTGTTTCATCCAAGTTTGCGAGGCTGAGAACATGTACGTTGAGAAGGACCGTCGTTAACCTCAAATGCTATATACCGTGATCACTAGCTGAGTAGTTCTCTAGAGTTTTCCACTTTCGTTCTCTTGCAGGATGTTACACGTGGAATAGTTCCAACGCAGCCTCAGCGGTGGAAAATAGGGGTGTAGCTGATGTTTAACACAATAAGTTCAGTTTCGGTTGCCATAATCAGGACTCATTTTCCTCTATTATCTGGCAAGGTCATGTCCCATTTAGTGGCTTTCATGTTGAAGTCTCGTTCAACAAGAACATGCCCTTCTGCATATGGAACAGGACTTTCAGAGCATCGAGTCTGTCTAGAAAGGGCAGTTATGTTTCATTCGAGGTAAGATAAATACTAAAGGGTGTTGTATTTATGCACTGAATATACGTGAAGTCACCCCCCTGTCCATGACTCTGCATCCGCATATGAATGCTGTGTCGCACATAGATGGTGACAGAACCAGATTCATTAGGAGAGCATGCCAATGAACTCCTGTCAGCTTTTATTTTATTTGCAAACTGCTTAAGCATTTTTGGTCTACAGTACTGCGGTCAAGTTTATCTACCAGGTACCAGCCTCTTGAATATCTGACATATTTTTGTCCCTAGGACGTACTTAAGTTCATCCAGACTAAGGTCAGCGTTCTCACAAAGGATGCAATGTGTTTCGCTCATCCATCATTTCATGTTGTTCCTCACTTTACCAAACTTGTAGCACAATGTGCTCCTATCAGGTCCCCTGCATCCTTTTGTGGTATGGCCATAACCAAGGCACTTAAGAATATGAAAAAGCTCTGATCTTTGCCATATACTGCAAGTAACCAAGCCAATTCTTATTTTTTCCTTGCTTAGCATTTGTAATGATATCTCCTCTTCAAGAAGGTCAAGGATGGCAATGTATCGCCAGGTGGTGTTTGTTTTGTTGAGCCTTATTTTATCCCCGGCTAAGGCAGGAATGCTCTGCCATTGATGCAATTGCAGAGGTGGTGAGCGTGGTCCAAAAGGCGAAGGCATATAGTCGCACCAAGCGACGGATCATGCTGGTGGTGACACTCGACGTCAGGAATGCCATAAACTCCGCTAGATGAGTGAATATTCTGGATACGCTGGAAAAGCCTTTTCAAGTTCCAGAATATCTAATGCGGCTTTTGAGGGACTACCAAAAGGACCACAGCCTGCTCTACGACACGAAACAGGGCCAAAGAAGGATGAAAATTACATTGGGTGTTGCCCAAGGATCAATCCATGGTCCGGACCAATGGAACGTGTCTTACGACGGGCTACTAAGACTTGTGATGCCAGATAAGTCGCACTTGGTCGGTTGTGTGGATGAAGTTGCGGCTCTGATCACTGGACGCACCGTTGAACAGGCGCAGCTTAGGCTAGGTATACTAATGCGCCGAGTGAGGGTCTGGATGACTGCTTGCGGGTTCAGTTTAGCACTGGTGAAAACCGAAGTGGTCATCTTGGCAAAAAAGAGAATCCCTAGAGTAAGGATGATCAGTATTGGAGACTTACGAATTGAATCGAAGCCATCAGTGAAGTACCTGGGGCTTCTAATCGACTCGAAAATGAGTTTCTCTGAACAAATCAGAGCAACAGCAAAGAAGGCTGCTTCAGGACTTATGGCCAACGTAGAAGGACCCAGCCCATCAAGGAGACGCCTCTTGATGAGTGCTGTAGGGTCAGTGCTACTGTACGGGGCAGAGGTATGGGGCGACGCTCTCAGCAAGGAGCTATACCGAAAACGTTTGGCACAAGTACAGAGAAGAGGAGTACTGAAGATTGCATCTTCGTACTCGATAGTCTCTGATTTGGCGGTGAAAGTTATTGCAGGCGTGATACCTGTCACCCTCCTCGCTAGAGAGCGCTGTGCTATTTACCTGTGCCGAAACGAGGATATGAGGGAGACGGTTGTCCGAGAGGAGAGACAGCGCTCGCTCAACGATTGGCAGCAGTCTTGGGTTAATCGCACGAAGAGAAGGAGTGGACTGCGCGCCTCATCCCGGAAGTGAGACCGTGGCTGAATTGGAGGAGTGTTGAGACATACTTCTATCTGACCCAGCTTTTGAGCGGACATGGGTGTTTTCAGTCTTACCTGCACAAGATTGGTAAATCATGGTCCCCCAATTGTCGGTATTACCCAAGAGAGGGGGACAGTGCCTGCCACACATTTTTTGCGTGCAAAAATGGGTCAGATTGTGAAGTAACCTCTTCAGGAAGACAGGAGAGCTCAACCTGGATAATAAAGTCGCGGTGATGCTCGAATCAGTTGATAAATGAAACCAGGTGGCACATTATGCTTGGGCAGTCCTGGAGGATAAAAGGAACTCACAGCAACCAGGGGCGTTGAGGCTGGGGTATCGCTTTTCTGGCACTTCCTCTTCCCCTCTCCCCCCTGCTAGGAAAGGGATCCCCAAGCTTGAAGGCACCTCACCGCGTAATAAAACGAGACCTGGCCCGAAATAATGTATCAAATGGTTCCAGGCTAGGTTCTCAGGTTGACAGGGAAGGTATTTAGTGGGTAATCCAGTGGCCTTCTTTCGAGCATGGGAGTCCCACACTCTGTGCATAAATGGCATTCACCTCCGTACCACGAAAAAAGTCTTTGACCTCGGTTACTTCGGTTACTCGATTACTTCCGTGATGCAATCATCATCCCCGATATCAAACACCGCCAGAGAAATGAGCTCGGTTACAGAAGTGCGCCCTCTAAAGGCCTTTTTGACTGCATCGAAGCCCCTGTTCGTTGTCTCGGGCTCGCATTCCACTAATAGACTGCAAAATCACGTGGGCCACGCTATTCTTATGGTAGTTTGCACCTTACTTGGCTTGCCTGTTTTTTCTTCTCTCTCTCTCTCTCTCTCTCTCTCTCTCAACATCTGTATAAGGCCTACCATTTGTAGGTTTGACCAGCAGAGATAGAATTGCGTGGACTCTACTACAAGTCTTGGCATTCGTTACAGAGACAAAAAGGAATATGTAGGTTTTGAAACGTTCCGCATCATTGAAAGATCGCATATAAAGTGTATTCCAGAGTTCAGTTTATGTCCTGAGCTTATACCAACCCCATTATCTGCATTCATTATTCATCACCTCACAATACAATTATTAACCCACTCAAACTTGAGGAGATACAAATATGCAGTAGTGCTAAATACTATCCATTACAGTTCGCCGCAAGCATTTTTTTATCAAATGAGAACACAACATATAAATACTTCTTCTTTTAAGGACGGAAATGAAGATCATCATGAAGAATTCTACTCGCAGAATGATCGAAAAGTCCAAGGGCAGATCAAGTGATCGTAACATTGAACTCTTCATGGCCTTAATGTTCCCAGATAATCTAATGGGCCAAGGAACCCCAGTTCTTTATCTTGTGGCACTTGCAATTTATCTGAAAGTAGTGGGCCACGTAACAATCGATTTGTGGCCCGGGAGAGGGGTAAATGAGGCTAAATTAAAGCGCTTTCGAATGGCGCACTGGGTGGCGATCACAGAGCGGCAAAAACACGTTCCTCACTGTTCCAAAGTATGATGGCAACTGAACTTTGTTGGGACAAAATGCTATGTTGCGAGCTCACAAATACCGCCTATGTATATCCGTTTCAGCAATTAAGTGGTTGCGAGCGAGCAAAAATTGCCTATATAGTCGCGCTCTGCCAACGAAATCATATAAGCAAGCACATTCGCCCATTGTCATCAAAGCATGTCCAATGAGCAAGCGAAAAAGTAAATACGCAAAGGTTAATCCGCAATTCGCTTCATAAGAGCCATCACATTGTTAACGACGTACATAATAAGATTCACTACGATCAAGCACATAAACTTTGGTGTGTGTTTCCAGCGGAGTAAAGCCAAAGAGAGAGAGCCAAAAGATGTAACAAAAGCTCTTACTCGCTCAATTTTCCCAACTTCGTCAGTTCGCCGTAAAAATCGAAAAACGAGACGAGACGGGGAGGAAGAGCTTCCGTAGCATCGGAGACCACATGTTGCATATTCGGAAAATTTTGGTAAAATATCGAAAAAAAGCTTGTCTCGCGACCAAATGTAAACACTTAGTGGAGTACTGGCAGTGCAGTTCTGTGTTCGAGCCTTCGAGGTAGCATGCTGCTACCCAACCAGTACAGCTCCCCCAAAACTTGGTTCTGCAAAAAGTAAATTCGAATGGTGAGGGGTGAGATGTTGGTTTGAGCCATGAACATCAACTGGCCTTTTAGCGTTCCACGCCTTGCGTCCACCCCGATCCAATGGCTTGTTTCTTCAGTGTCTACTACAGGGTAACTCGCACATTGGAAGCACAACAAGACCCACCGATCCCAAGTCAAAGTTAAAGTGAAAAGCACTTCATTCAACGTTGATAGTAATAGGCTTTCAATGCAATAACATGTGAAAATGTAACTAGTTAATTTGGTCACAATGTAAATGTTTAAGAAAATTAACAATAAAATAATTAATCAAATTTACTTGTTGATCTAGTTTGGATAGGTACAGTAGCAAGTAAGTGTTATGCGGGAAGATCTCTCTCTCTCTCTCCCTCTCTCCGGGAGCCTCGATGATGTACATAGGATACACATCAAATCGAGCTCCCAGTACATGCCAGTATACATAGGGTATACTGGTTATGCAACACTCGTACGAGACCATTAGCGCTCCGCTACATCAACTAACAGAATGGCGCATTTTAAAAAATGGAATTATGCTGCCGCACTCTGTAGTAACAGATACATTAAGTAAGTAACTTTTATATGCGAATGAATCAATAAGAAAATAGAATTTATGTTAGTGTTATTACAAATTATATTTTTGACATGGAAAATTTAGGAAATTCTTGCGCTATTTAAAATAATAAATTATTTGTTTTATGTACAGTGTTGGGTTTTAAATAATGTAGGGATATTTAGTTTAGTTTTGTCAATCTAGCCAAGATACAATTCAATCATTAAATGTCCTCAAAGCGTCAAAAGTTCAGAATAGAAAATCAATCGATTTTAAAGTACCTACAATAAACTTATCCCAAGGACTTCATATTTGACGCTTCATCATCGTCATTTAATATCTATTACGAGCGATTACTCTTATCTTGTCTTTTCCCAAACATTTATTTTGTTTCTTACAGTTCTCTATCAGTCTTACTACTCCACTAAACATCCTTCGTATGAACACTTTATACTTGGTGTTTTTCTTGCTTTCTTCGACCGTAAACTTGTTGACTTTCTCGTCGGAGGAAGTTTTTATGGTTTTAGGCGAAAGTTCCAATCGAACAGAAAACTCTCTCTCTCGCTTAAAGGCTGGCAAGTCAAATCGTCCTGTTCGTTTATGTGAGCCCAATTTCAAGATGTAGCCCATTCGCATTCTTGTAGCCGTGGATTCAATTCTACACTGTCCATCCACTGTAGTCCTCCAACCGTTGAAAAAAGTCGTTTTGAAATTCTTGTGGCACATTTATTGAGTTCCGTGCTGTGCTAAGTCGACTCCCGAGAAAGTTTTTGCCACGAAAGGAAGGAAGGAAGTTTATCCTGCTCCTTGGAGGTTGCGCTTCATTTAAATTGGGAAGGAAACTTTTACAGGTTTAAAAGTTAAGTCGAATTTCGATTAATAGGAAAACTCTAAATTGTTTCGATTTTTATTGAGCTACAAAATGCTGGCTGACTTGTCGTCTACGACGAGTATTTGATGAAGTCATCAAATTTATGAGCGAAGAAAGTGGAAGCAAAATTGTTTAGGAAATGGTTTTATTTAGAAAGTAATATATAGACCAGAAAACTGGGAACTTTTCTGAAATTGATCTTGATGTTGTGTTTAAGAGTAAGCCATTAAGAATTTTGTTCTAAATAATACTAATTAAATTGGGGATCAAAGGCTTATTATTTTTGAATATGGATTTTGCTTTTATGCCTTAAAGGAAAACCTATTCATGCCAAAAATTGGAAAATGTAACCTTGAAATTAGCTTTCTAATACTTGGATACGGTCTCGCAGAAGTCACTTCAGTTAACATATAAACTGTTCAAGGAAACTAAACTCCTTCTTTCTCCATACATGACTATTGGTCATTTTCATGGTGTCTTCCAACCTCCTTTCTTCTTCCTATCCATCGGTTCGGTCCTTTTTATTATACTCTTGAAAATGGAAGTGACACTTTGGTTTCGACACTTCCCATTCAGTAGTGTAGTGAATATTGTTTGATACCAACTATCCCTTCAACACTTTACATCTGCTTTTGTATAATATTTTGAAATGGGCTGACGTCAATTGTGAAAAATCGATGAATTTGCTTGAAAATCTACAGAAGCAGCAGATACAGGACTCATCCGAAAAACCAACTATCCTTGACTACAGTGAGGTGGATACGCGAGCAAATGATATACTTTTGTTATTGACAGCCGTTGTGAGAGTGGAACCGGATGCTAGCACATGGTAGCACCACTCAATTTAAATATATATAAATGCCGAAGATAGCAACAACAATAAAAAAACGGCAACAATCTGAAATATTTTCTTTTGATGGCCCAATTTTTCGGGTCCGCTCTAGCATAAATTTGAATATACAAATTGCATTTTAACAAAATGCGTGCGGCCGAAGCCTCGTTTGAATGAAAATGATGTTATTTTATTTGTTCATCAGCAACGCGTTCTTATGTATCTTGTTTGTGTCCGTTTGGTTATAAATTTCATCGAAATTGAATAAGGCTATTTAATTTAAATGGAATCTTATGCTGACTACATCCCTTAATTAAATATATTTTAAATCAAAATTGGGCAGCGAAAAGAACTTCCTAAAGAATATTTTTCATAGAATTTTTTGGTATAAACATATATATATATATATATATATATATATATATATATATATATATATATATATATATATATATGTATATATATATATATAGATATATATATATATATATATATATATATATATATATATATATATATACGAGTCTATATGGATATTTCACGTTTAGCACCCCAATTTTGGTCACATCCATTTGGAGATGGGGCTGGTATCGAAATTAACAATACGACTCCAGATATAGATGGAACTAGGATTGTATGTCATGGATTACAGAAGCTTGCTCAGATTGGAACTCACTTTGAATTGGACCACCTACCAAGCCCCTGAGAGAGGGAAACAAAAGCAATAACCTCCACCTTCATACCAGGCGGTTATCTTCTGAATTATTTGATCAGCTATGAGGACCTGTGTCTCATATTTGGCAGTATAAACAGTAAGAAATAAAGTACTATGATTTTTGCCTGAAGTTGCTATTGGTAACTATTGCTTGACAGTAACATGTTGAATAATTCATACATCCCGAATCAGTGAAAAAAACCAAGAAATTTCTGATTTTGAAGAAAAAAAGTAGTCTTCACGCCGTGAAAACTATCGCCCCATCAGCTTGCTGCATAACATCTGCAAAATATTTACAGCGACACTGAACCAGGCATTAAGCTCTCTCATCGCGATAATGAGTTGCTGCTGAACTACCAGTTTAGATTCCATGCCATGTGTCTGACCATACCTACGATAGTGAAAGTGAACTCAGATATGTGTTGGAAACTAAACAATAGAGACTGTGTGGGAGTGTACCTAATTGATATGGAAAAAGCCTTCGATTAAGTCTAGCTAGATCGATTAATTCCCAAACTCCTTCAGAACAAGCTTCTCAGATACCTCATTCTGAAATCAGCACTATCTTGCATGTTACATCATTTCCTGTAACTGATGGAAATCTGACTTCAACGCACGACGCACGAGGTTTTGAATAGTCTACAGTAAGGAACAGTTACTGCGCCTTTGCTCTTCTCGGTATTCCTTTGTGAACTATTGAACGACATTGATTTTAAGGCGCAGCCCTGGACAAACGTAATTAACGATTTCTGGACAATTTACATTGACTGCACGGATCGCGCACAACCTGCTATAGGCTGTATACAGCAAATGTACAAGCGCAAATTCTGCACAGCAAAAGTAAAGTAAGGAAACATACACGGATGATACACCTTGAACGATGTGCGCTTTGATAGACGCTCAGGGAATTGTTGCCCCCATCCAGCTTCGCTATAATTATTCGTCTCAAGACCCGTCGCTCAAAGGCGTTCAATATATTTGAGGATGCTTGGGTTAGGGTCCACATTCCACATCCACAGTATGACACAAATCTTATCACAGATTTTTATACTTGGAGCTTTGTTTTCCTATGTATGCAGCTGGTCTTCTAGATCGTCAAAACTGAAAAAAATTAATTTCCGAACTGTATTCTTCGGCGTATTTCGTCTCTTTCATTACCGGTTCTCGTTATTTTGTGGCCTTTATATACAAATACGCTCACATCTTTGATACTATTTACGTCAGTTGTGGTATTTTGTATACTTGAGATATTTTCCGTTTATTGATGCGGGATTGGGAGGTTGTTGACGTCATTGTCAATTTGGTAAGACGGACTAATTTGGCTGGGATGCCTAAGTAAAGCAAAGCATTATTTGGTACAGTACGTTACGATCAATACTGTCATATGCTTGCTTGTTGGTGTGCGTCCATGTTGAACTCCCAGCCTTCTTCAAGTACCTACCTGGCTGTGATCAATTACTACTCTTAAACCCCCTTGATACTACCCAATTATACTGTTGGCGTATGACCCGGCTGTAAGATTTTAGAAAATATTTTGTATGCCGTACAACGTAGTGATATGCCTAAATAATATTCACACTGTAGCTTGTCACCTTTTTTGTGTCGATAGGGAATATAATTGATTAACTCCACTCTTTCGGCATATGTTCTTGTTGCCAAATGCACTGGATGATTTTGTGGATAGCTTTATGAACACTGCTGCCATCACTGGAATCTCATCGATGCCCCACGCTTTATTATTCTTTTGGGCTTTGATGATGGAACATGCTTCATCCAGAGTTAGTGGGGCCAATGAAAGCTCTCCGCAAACATCTAAAGACTCCGGAGCTTTGAAACTGTGCGAAGAATTAAAGAGGTTCTTGTAATATGATGCCCATCTTTCCTTAATCTTGGCTTCATCAACGATGATATGTATGCTTGTCCTGTGTTGTTGCTCACTCAACTTACATCTATACTTTTCAATGGGTCGTCATAGTATTTTCTTTTCTTAATTCTAATGATCCTATTCGCTACTCTTCTGAGATTTTCATAGTGTTCTCTCTCCGTCCTGGTTTTCCTACTTACGTAATCTTTGTACGCTTGTCTTAATTGCCGCTTACACTTCCATCCAGAGCTCGTTGCTTGTCTTTAACGATGCGTCCAATAATATGGAAGCCAGCTAGTTGCTGAGGGTCCCCATGAAATTTTTGGCCGTAGACGCTGTTTGGAGCCTTCCGATGTCAAATTTTTATAGCGGGCTGGTCTTCGCCGAATATGCCTTTAACATATGACATCAATAGGTTAATTTGATCAAGTAATAATCTGAGTTTTAATTGACTCCTTGGTATGTTTGCACGCCAAGTTGCCCGAGGTCGAAGATTGTTGGATGAGTACATAGTCGGTCTGGGTTTGTGTGTTGTCATTCGGTGGTATCCAGGTCATTTTATGTATGCACCGATGTGGGAAGTAAGTCAGGCGTACGAATAGATTTCTACTACATGCAAAGTCAATCAGGTGCTGGCCATTATTATTTGTTTCATCGTAGAGGTTATGTCCTTTCGTCGTTCCTCGATAATATATCTCATTGCCAACCTTAGCATTGAAATCACCAAGAATTATATTTGTATCACTTGTAGGCAATGATTTGACTAGTCTTTCCAGGTGACCCTAGCACGTTTCCATCATTTCATTTCTTTAGTCGGGGTATGAGCATTTATCAGTAAGATTTTGAAGAATTTTACTTTAATATGGATCACACACAACCAGTCATGTGCAATTTGAACTCTTTATTCACCATAAAGGCCACTCCCAATTTTCATTTTCCGGTACATTTCCCAGCTTTGAATATTGTGTGCAATGTCATGCCTTGAATATCATTTCCAGTCCAGTTCGTTTCCTGCATTGCCAGTATTTTTAATTTAATTTAAGGTCCTTGACAGCACCAGGGTATATGATTGATCTGATATTCCAAGAACCTTTTTCCATTTGCAAGGCCGTTACTGTGAGTCCAATCCATTCCGGAGCCCTTTTGCAGGCTTCGAAACACTTAAAGGTTCTCCAGGGTCGGGGAATTAGCTCACTCTGGCGGTATGGTCATTATTCGATTCCGTTATCAGGCACGGACAACCCACCTTCACCCTCTTGCGTCCCCACTAAGGAGGTCTAAATAAGATTTAGTTGCAAAGCTGTAGATGTATTTACAGTTGTTAGAATTTCTCGGCACGTATTGTCCCTTTATTGGGGAGCCGGTAAGCCCAATGTGCGACCCTGAGAACCTTTTCTACCATTTAAATGGGGGGTTCGGGATGAAGAATCATAGAAGCTGTTGGTTGGAAAAAAAATGGGTTCCTTCCTCCTTTCTCAAACGGGCTTGGGTATTTTATTTGCATTACAAATATTACAGTGCCAACCATTATAAACGCATTAAAATTTATGCAAAACAAACATTTTCTAACTCTTTTAATATCGCGTCAGTCTGTTAGTCTGTCTGCCTTGCTCCTTCATGACACTTGCAAATCCAAAAATCTAAAATAAATATAAGAAGCACTTGTGAGAGTGTATAAGAAGGTTAAATACCTTTGAAAGCGAAATTTAGTCAAATTTATTGGTTATAGAAAAGTTTTTCACTTTAAAGTCATCCATAAAATTCACAAAAACTCAATAATAATTTCCTTGGCCAAAAATTCGTGCATCCTGAAAGCTTCAGGCACTTCAAAATATATTCAAATGAATTCTTTTCCAAATCGCTAAAACACCTATTGAGCCTTTGCTTCCTGCAACAGCCACCTCCCACTTTCTCGATCCATTTATCGCGTCCTCCGATTTCGGAATCCCAGCTGTGATCAACTAATTTCATCGACCGAGTCAGACTAGCATTTCTTCAGTTTCTGCACCAGAGATTTGGCGAAATAGCTTCGGAAACGTACGCTGAAATTGTAAAAGTGCATGGTGAAAGTGCTCTTGGTCGTGCCCAGGTGTTTTGATGGCATAAAGACTTTAAAGAGGGGCGTGAAAGCCTGGAAGACGAGGCGCGGAGCGGAAGACCAGTCGAGGTGCGGACTGACGTGAATGCACATCGCGTGCGTGCCCTAATCCGTGAAGATCGGCGTTTAGCAGTTCGAATGTTGGCCTCGGAACTGGGTATGAACCGTGAAACAGTCAGACAAATTTTAACCGACGATTTTGGGATGAAAAAGTTGTGCGCCAAGATGGTTTCAAAGAACGTTTTTGAGGAGCAAAAGCTTCATCGAATGACCGTCGCAGAAGACTTGTTTGGAACAAGTGGAAAACGATCCCGCGCTGCTTGATCGAGTTATAACAGGCGATGAGAGCTGGTTGTTGTTCTCTAGAATAAAATCGGTGGTCAAAGGAACCCATTTTGAGTCGATTACGGACATTCAGGCGGCCGTGATGAGGGTACACGTGGACATCCCAGTCGAAGCGTTCCAGAAATGTTACGAAGCATGGAAAACGCGCTGAAATTGTACTAATCCAGATAGGTATTTTACCGTAGTTCAAACTTTGTGGGAGTCTTTTTTTAACTTGGCTTCTTGCTAATCTCATTCGAGAAATGGATTGGTCCAATGTTCCCGTAAAATATTGTTCAGATTCACAAATAGCACTGGCTTGGCTTAGTGAGCAGCCACCTAGGTGGAAAACATTCATTGCCAACTTACCAACAATGACTTTGATGGCATGGGCCTCATTGGTTACGACAAGACATATTTCACCACATCGATTGAGCAAAAATCCACTACATCAATTGTTATTGTTTTTTTTTTTTTGTGCAAACGGAACAGCAAAAGTTTGTCTGTTCACACAATTTTCTTCCTACACAAGAATCCTAAAATTTATATCAAACATCCTTAGATGATGGAAGGATTCTAAATCAAAGCCACACTCTTATACCTCACTGTCATTAAGCACTGAGCAATTACGCGCAATTCAAATAAAGATAATAAATGCTGTACAACAGGAAGTTTATGGCAGTGAGATTCCACGTTTGCAATTTGTCAAGAAGTCATTACATCGAAGTCTACTTTGGAAGTTGAAGCCAATCATCAATGACAAGGGCATATTATGTATAGGTGACCATCTGCAATCATCATTTTTACCTTACAAAGAAAAACACCCAGCGATACCACCAAGCAAACATTATGTCCGAAGCTTATGATCAGGTATGCTCATGCTGCTACCTTACAAGTTGGCCCTCAACTCACTCAAAGCCTTGGGATTACAAATGTTCAGCTCCAAATCAAAGCCATTGTTTTTAAGTACATGTGATGCACAAGATTTTATGCTCAAATAATGCAGCAGTAAATGGTTCCATTACCTGCTGTCTTACTTACGCCTTCTCAAGCGTTCACTCACTTGGGCGCCAATTTCCCCAGACCATTTCCCATCTGTTCAACCAAAGCATGAGGACACAAATCAACTAAGGGGTATGTTGCAGTATTTATATGCACGGTCACACGGGCCACACATCTTCAAGTTGTTTCAGATAATTTAACACAAACATTTCTGGAAGCACTCAAACGTTTCATTACTCAACATGGGCTATGTCACAGAGCATTCACTTGGACAATGGAACAACGTTACGGAGGGTGGATACTGAGCTTCAACGGGTCTTTCGTGGACCATCGGAGCTCAGCACTGAAGTTGCACCTGCAGTCGCCAGTCAAGGCATCATACATTCTTACAATCCGCCAAAGGCTCTCCACTTTGTACGTCTGTGGGAAGCCACAGTGAGCAGTATTAAGCATCATCTAAAACCAGTACTTGGATATGCGATTCTTACTGCCGTGGATTTTTCCACACTCGCGAAGCACATTGAAGCGTATTCGAACTCACGGCCACTGTCAGCAAGAGCAGCAGTGACCCTACATCATTGGTTCAGCCTTGAAAACACCAGTCCTCGAAGATCTCGTGCACTGTAGCCTTGGGTGCTGACAAATCCTTATCAATACGCGTAATCATTTTTGGCAACGATAGTGCAAAGAATTATTATGCGAGCTACAACAACACTCAAAATGGCTCGATAGCAACTCATTGCCACAAATCGGTGATATGGTAATTATCACCGACAATCAGCAACCAACACAACATGAGTTAGTCTCATGAGTACTGGAAATTTATTCTGGCCCTGAGTTTGGGTGCTTATTCTAAACATGGTTGATTCAACATTGAAGCGGCCACGGAGTAGTGCCATAAACTGTCTACAACGCGGCCAACAATGCGTTTTCTAAAGCAGTGGAGCCACTACCTTGGCCGGGGCTGAAGATGATCTCGATTAAAATATTTTGCCTAAATGCATCTCGACACATCAAACTTACAATGTTCTACAGAACACTTGCAGAATAGAAGGAATTGGAATTTTGTTATATCATTATTGCACGCAATAAGGTGGACAACATGTTAGTACAAAACAAAAAAAAAACTGGAAACTATCAGTGGCATAATTAAAGAAAATTTTTAACAAAATTCTTTTTTTGTGATACATTCATTTTGAAGGTTTAGCTCAGTCACATTCATTGCAAATATTTTCTCATATTCTTTATGAATATTGATTACAAGATCAAAGTTATATGTAACAATGCTCTAATTACCAGAGAAGAGGAGAACTGAGGATTGCATCTTCATATTTGATAATCATTGATTTGGCGGTGAGAATTATTACAGACCTGATAACTGTTGCCCTCCTTGCTAGAATACACCGAGCTATTTACCTGCGTTGAAGCGAGAACAGTTGCGAGGCTCATTTTGGATTCGCACCGTGGCTGAATTGAAGGCATGGTGAGACTGACTACTATCTGATCCACTTTTTGAGCGGGCATGAGTGTTTTTAGTCTTACCTGCACAAGATCAGTAAGTCACAGGCCCCTGATTTCACCTAGTGGAGGAAGACAATGCCTGCTATATATTTTTTGCATGCAAAAATGGACAGGCTTGGACAGGACCTTTACAGGGATAAGGGAGAGCTCATCCCGGATAGTGTTATTGTGGTGATGCTTGGATCGGTTCGCAAATGAAACCATGTGGCACATTTTGTTTGATGATGACGATGACGATGAAAAATGAGTAAGATTCAAAAAAGATCATGGTCAAAAAAAGATGAATCATCACAAACGACTTCAAAGCCAGGGTTGACACCAAATAAGGTTATGCTGTGTGTATGGTGGGATTGGAAGCGAATCGTTTATCAGGAGGTGCTAAAACCTGGCCAAACACTCAATTCGGCTCTGTACTGTCAGCAACTAACCAGACTGCAACAAGTAATTCAACACAAGTTGAAGTAGCAGGAGAGTGCTCTTACTAGAAGGGTATTGTAAGACAATCAGTAAATCTAACAATATTTTCTGCATATCAAAACTTGACTAATATACAGATTCCATAAGTTGAGTTCGAAAAATTACTATGGTTATTATTTTTTAAACTCGCCAAGTTTTTTGACCCCGTCGCTTGATTAGTCATGATAACACATCAATATTAAAAACTATTTTTATCGAAATTCCTACATATTTGTAGTGTCTAGGTCCGTTACAAACGCGTATCTCCCTAGTTGTTGTAATTGTTAAATATTCAATCGGCTGTAACTTAGCTGTTTATTGTTCGATTATTGTGAAATTTTCGGAACACATACAATTGCTTTAAAGAAACTTAAATTGTAGGTTTGGGAAATTTAAGGGTCCCATCTTGATTTTATAAGCAAAAATGTAAAATTTATAAAATGTACTATTATTAACAAAGTTGATTGAATTTCATCTTCTGAGGTATTTGTTGCCCTTGTACTCCAAAACTCACATCTCTGTGTTTTTTCAGATTTTTCGGGTTGAAGGTATCCAATCGCGAGGGGATGACACAAAATTTTCGTACATTTCCCCCTCCCCTGCACCCCTCAAAGCAAAACTTGTTGCATTAAGAACTGTTTTGAAAAGTTATTATTAAGCCCTTTCATTTCATACCCATATTGCCTACATGCGATGAATTTTTTTTTTTCGGGAGCAACTCCCCTATATCGGGAGCTTCCCCTTAAAGACCTTCTAAATTTCTTTTCATGAAGAAACTTTGAAGAGGGTGTCACTTCGCACTTACTTACATAATCTTATGTTTCTAGCTTATGCAGTTTGCGAGAAAAACCGGTATGACATACGGGCGGACGGACGGACAGACAGGACGCAATTTTAGTAGGGTATTGTAAAATGATTTTACAATCCCCTGAAACCGGCCAGAATTGATCAATAGAAAGGGCATTGTCTTCCATCGTGACAATGCCAGACCACACACATCTTTGATGACGCGGCAAAACTTGACAGAGCTTGGCTGGGAAGTTTGATGCAACCGCCGTATAGTCTAGACCTTGCATCATCAGACTACCATTTGCTTCGGTCTCTGCAAAACTTCCTTAATGAAAAGAAATTCACATCGAAAAGGGACTATGAAAATCACTTGGCTAAGTTTTTCGCCGATAAACCATTGAAATTCTACACAGATGGAATAATGGCTCTACCTTAAAAAATGGCAAAAGGTCATAGATAATAATGAACAATATGTATTTAAATAAAATCCATTTTACATAAAAGAAATATTCATTCCAAAAACACAAAAGAAGGCTCAATACTTTTTAGACTTACCAGTATGTTGTAATTTTCATTTGATATAATTTGACTAATTCTTTTAATAATATTGTATAAGCTTAGAGTGCCATATGGGTGATTAAGCTTTTGAGCAATTTAATGTTTTAAAACTAGCTTTATGTTTTTACAAAATTATAATTATAGCATTGAATTTGAATTTAAATCGCATTTAAATTTGAATATGATACTAATTCCATGTAACCAATGAAAATTAGTTTTTCCTCTTGTCAGAGCCCATGCACGAAGAAGGGCACAGTTGGAATTGTGGAGTAAAATGCAATTTAATCTGGCTTTAGAGTTACAATTTGTTTATTTACCCATCATGCGTGATTACTTGACCTTTGATATAATGAACGCATGAATGCCTGTCAATCAATAATAAAATACAAGGAGTAACATAAAATCCAAAATTAAGCCGCTGTATTTAAAAGCAGATAAGACTAAGTCTCATAAAATTTCACGATATCTGGGGTATGTTAGTCAGCTTGAACTTTTTTAACCAAAAAACATGGAAAATGCAGCTTTGACAGGAAGTGAGTAATCATCGGATACACAGCCTTCCCACTATATGATAATGTATTGTTTCTCCCCTATAATCCACGTGCTTAAAAAAATCACTATCTATAATGTGCCTATTAATAAACGGAGAATTTAAATAATAAGCAAAATAAAGAAGTATTTGCTTCATAATGTTTTCACAAAGTATTTAATCACGCACGTCACCTTTATTAATCCCTTCGATTAAAAATGGCCAATCTTGGAAATCTGGTAACACTTTGAAGTATTTATGGCGATTGAACGAGTATCGAATATAAGATTAGCGCTAGATAATTTGACGAACTTGCATTATTTTTGAGAGGCGGGATAGTTTTTGCTACATATAACCGTGTAAATAAAATCACTAAATTCACTACGTCGTGCTTTCCCCGAAAAATTTGGAGATATCGTTTTCAAACTTAGAATATGTACATAGTGCATAAATCAATACGAGAGCGTTGGACTTGCCATAAACTGTTTTTCATCGATTACTATCGGTCCTGCAGTACTGCTGTCATAATAAATTTTTCACAACTTGATCAAACACCAAACTTGACAATTTATAGGTGATTGATTGATTTCAGTTATATTTCAACTAATCAAATACAAAATTAATCAAGTCTGCAACTCCTCATGCTAATATAATAGGTAGGATTAAGATTTGAAATATTGCCCGTCTTATCGAAATATTAGCCAACTGTATAAAAGAAAATGTTGGGCCGAGCTGCAACTAGTGAATCTTGGAGATTCTTTCAGTTACAACATGTTAAAGTTTGTACTTCTGTTTGCTCTTGTAGGAGCAGCTTTAAGCTACCCTCAAGAACGAGTTGTTGGTGGCACTGATGCGGATCAAAAAGCATTCCCATTCATTGTAAAGATGTTTGATTTGAATTTTTTTGGAGATATTTAGTTTTTTTTAATTTCTTTCTTAGGTCTCCCTTCGAGGCTCAACAGGATCACATAGTTGCGGTGCCAGTATCATTAACGAATATTGGATCCTCACTGCAGCCCATTGTGTCGTCTCAGCTAGGCCAAGTACAATCAGCATTCAATACGGAGTGACCCAAATTAGTCCTTCCGGACCAAACATTGCTCAAGTTGCTCAAATTGTCGTTCACGAAAACTACAACCCGTCAAATATGTACATCAACGATATTGCTGTTATTCGTTTGGCTGCTCCTCTTCCAATTGGACAAGGCATTGAAGCAGTGAAATTGCCACCTGCCTTCACTGAAGTTTCTGGAAGATCTAGCTCCACACTCATCGGATGGGGTCTTGACAGGGTACAGTATCTATATTAATCTGAAGCCACAACGACATTTCTGGAAATTTGTTTTATATTTTACAGACTGGTGGTACCATTCAGAAGACCTTACAAAAAGTCGATTTAGTCACCTTCGATAATCCAGAATGTTCTTCCCTCCACACCAACAAGGTCCATCTTTCAAACATTTGCGCTGGTGTACCAGAAGGTGGCAAGGGACAATGCAGCGGTGACTCTGGTGGACCACTCCTCATCAATGGATACCAATTTGGTATTGTATCATGGAGTGTCAAGCCATGCACTGTTGCTCCATATCCGGGAGTTTACACCAAGGTCTCTCACTACATCGATTGGATCAATAGCAAGACTAGGCTATAGATCAATAAACATATTGATTAGATCTAACTAATATGAAATAAAGGAATGTGTCAACATGCCATTTAGATTTTGTTTTCCGGAGACTGAGTTGATTATGACTACTATCTGAGTATAGAATGTCTTATTTGATTATCTGCTTTGAATATTCCACTTGTTCAGTGACTTCCTTGCTTTAAACAGTAGTGATCAAATTATATATTCTAAAATTTTTTATTCCCGTTGGCTCTTACACCGTTGGCTCTTACATCGTTATACTGAAAACTGCATATTGCCAAAGATGGATTGGAGCACGACATCCAATGTCAACAATGATGTCAGAAGTATTCACGGAATCTCTTCAAAAGAAGTTTTTACACCTAAAACCGTTGAGAAATATAACGTAATATAGTACAAACAATATGTTGATGACTGTTTCAGTATTTTTGATTCATAGAAAAGTAAGGAAGACGAACTACTAACCTACATACGTAGCATCCATGTAACTAAAAACTTTACAATTGAAAATAAAACAAACGGAGAACTTAATTATGTGGATCTCACTGCAATACGGAAACAACCGCACCTACATTACAAAATTTATAGGAGACCAACCCCCAACTCATCGCACTATAGACAATTCATTTAACCACTCAGCGCGACATAAGCTACCAGCATATATATCAATGGTATAGAGACTTTAATTATCCCCGTGACCCCTACCAACTACTCCAATGAACTAAATAATAATTACAACAAGTTGGGTAGACAGACCTACGCTCATGTCAGAAGGGTTTTGTAGTCAACTAACAAAATTCAGTAACCAGCAACGAATAAAATCAAGAAACATGTCAAAGACGACTTGATTGGAGAAAATATGAAATTCGAGGATCATACTATTATTAACAAAGTTGAACGAATTTTGACTTCTGAGGTATTTGTTATTGTTGTACCCATAAATATCTCCCTTGATGATTTTTTCAACTTTTTAAATCACAGGTATCCATTCGCAAGGGAGAAAACACATTTTTCATGTATTTCCCCCCTGTGCTCTCACTAAAGCAAAAGCTGTCAGTTTAAGAACTGTTTTGAAAAGCTCTCATAAAGAACTTTCATTTGATACACAAATCGGCTACCTTTGATGAATTTTTTTTTCAGGGGCCACTCCCCTGTACTGTAATCATCGATTCATAGCCTACTTTTTCGAATCCTAGAATGGTTACAAAGCCCTCTTGCTAAGAGCTCTCTCCTGTCTCTTTGACTTGTTTCACCTATGAGTATTAATTGCAGGTACTCATCTTCAGTCATTCATTAAATTGAATCAAGTGTTCAAAGCATGCACCTTAAACGTTGAAGTTGGGGAATTTTACTCAAAATTATTCAATCTTCGCATTTAAAACAGCCATTATTTTGTTTTACGATTACTGATACCACTAACTGAACCGATTCTCAAAGATATTTATGATACCTATCATTCCTGAAATTCTCATGCAAATCCCAGCAAAGCTGTAGTGTCTTAGTCGGTAAAAAGCGCATATGGTTCCATAGCCATATTTTTCCATAGTAATACAGCGCATATTGTTCGATAGTAATACAGGAAAATTCAAAGCGCTATAACTTCGTTAAATACCATTCGATCTTTATGAAAATTTCAGAAAGATCAACCTTATAAATAATCATCTATGTGCTGAATTTTATTGAATTTAAAGGTATCCTTAAGATTTTATTCAAGAAAACATAAAATCGATAAATCATACTATTACTAACAAAGTTGTGTGAATTTCGACTTCTCATGTATTTGTTGTTGTTGTACTTATTAAGGCCTACATTCATGATTTATCTCCGATTTTTCGGACGGAAGGCGTCCAATAGCGAGGGAAGTATGCAAAAAGTTCCTACATTCCCCCTTCCCCTGCCCCCCCTTGGTACCGATAAGGCAATTTTAAATCAAGGGAAGACTCACTGACGCGATTCGTGCTGCTGGGGACCTATCTCCTCGGCAGTACGGCTTTAGAGCAGGACGTTCTACCATTGATGCGATTGCAGAGGTGGTGAACGCGGTCCAAAAGGCAGAGGCATGTAGTCGCACCAACCGACGGATCGTCCTGTTGGTGACACTCGACGTCAGGAATGCCTTCAACTCCGCTAGATGGGTGGATATTCTGGATACGCTGGAAAACTCTTTTCAAGTTCCAGAATATCTAATGCGGCTTTTGAGGAACTACCTAAAGGACCGAAGCCTGCTCTACGACACGACACAGGGCCAACGAAGGATGGAAATTACATCGGGTGTTGCCCAGGGATCTATCCTTGGTCCGGACCTGTGGAACGTGTCTTACGACGGGCTACTGAGGTTTGAGATGCCAGATGAGTCGCGCTTGGTCGGCTATGCGGATGATGTTGCGGCTCTGGTCGCTGGACGCACCGTTGAACAAGCGCAACTTAGACTAGGTATGCTAATGCACTGAGTGAGGGACTGGATGACTGCTCGCGGGCTCAGTTTAGCACTGGAGAAAACCGAAGTGGTCATCTTGACAAAAAGAGAATCCCTAGAGTAAGGATGATCAGTATTGGAGATATACAGGTCGAATCGAAGTCAGCGGTGAAGTACCTGGGGCTACTGATCGACTCGAAGATGAGTTTCTCTGAGCAAATCAGGGCAACGGCTGAGAAGGCTGCTTCGGGAATATCGGCCCTGAGTCGACTTATGGCCAACGTAGGGGGACCCAGCCCATTAAGAAGACGCCTCTTGATGAGTGCTGTAGGGTCAGTGCTACTGTACGGAGCAGAGGTATGGGGCGACGCTCTCAGCAAGGAGGTATACCGAAAACGATTGGCACAGGTTTAGAGAAGAGGAGCACTGAGAATTGCATCTTCGTATCCAACAGTCTCCCACTCGGCGGTGAGAGTGATTGCAGGCGTGATACCTGTCGCCCTCCTTGCTGGAGAGCGCCGCACTATTTGCCTGCGCCGAAACGAGGATGCGAGGGAGATGGTTGTCCGCGAGGAGAGACAACGCTCGCTCAACGATTGGCAGCAGTCTTGGAGGAATCGCACGAAGGGAAGGTGGACTGCGCGCCTCATCCCGGATGTGAGACCGTGGCTAAATCGAAGGCATGGTGAGACTGACTTCTATCTGGCCCACCTTTTGAGCGGGCACGAGTGTTTTCAGTCTTACCTGCACAAGATCGGTAAGTCACGGTCTCCCGATTGTCGGTTTTTCCCAGGAGAGGAGGACAATGCCTGTCACACATTTTTTGCGTGTACCAAATGGGCCAGGCTGCGAAGGGAACTCTACAGGGAGACGGGAAAGCTCACCCTGGATAATATAGTTGCGGTGATGCTCGAATCGGTTGACAAATGGAACCAGGTGGCACATTATGCTCGGGCAGTCCTAAAAGATAAAAGGGACTCGCAGCAGCCGGAGGTGCTGGGGCTGAGAGATCGCTCTTCTGGCATTTCCTCTTCCCCTCTCCCCTCCTGCTAGGAAAGGGACTCCCCAGCTTGAAGGCGCCCCACGGCGTAACAAAACGAGACCTGGCCCGAAGTAATGTGTCAAACGGTTCCAGGCTAGGTTCTCAGATTGACAGGGGAGGTGTTTAGTGGGTAGTCCAAGGGTATCCTCCATGGGAGTCCCACACTGCCAGACTCGGCGGGCGTAAATGCCTTCACCTCCCTACCACAAAAAAAAGGCAATTTTAAGCCTTGTTTCGTAAAGATATGATTAAGACCTTTCCAATGACACCCTACTCGACTACCAACGGTGGAAGCAGGAAGACTCACTCATGAAAACAAAGTGAGTATTTTGGCAAGCAAATCGCAGAATTGAAGGATATCGTGAATGCCTTCAAAATGGTGATGACAACGAGTATTTACTCGACGATAACAACGCTTAGCATAAGATAGATACCGAATGCTGCACACGTGGAAACGCCGATGATCGCAATAAAAACCATCATGCGAAACGAGCGCAGCAACAGCACCTGAACATGGGGTGTTTTCAGAGCCACCACGAAATGATGTGAGTGTGTACGCACTGCAAGCTTGGGCAGCTACCATACCAATGAACGTTTTGATGGATGCGGGGTGGCAAATAGCAGGTGCGAACAACTTGTCAACAAACGTCACGCTTATGTCACTGTACGAGAATTCATGGGCGCCCTGCCAGAGTTTGACCCATTTGGTCAAGATCCCGTCAATTTTTCGTAGTTTATTCAATGCATTGACAGTCTTGCGTCAATTTACCAGTGGCTAGAGCGAGTTCTTTTATTGGTTTTGTCAGTGAACCTGAAGGGAGCCACGAAGTTGTGGATAGACGAACTGCCGGAAAATTTCGCAATCTGTGCAAAAATTTCTCACGGATTTTCCTACCGCAACAAATAAGGCCAACGTACATCTTGAAATGGCAGCTGCAACGGCGCGAGAAATCAAGGAGAACCCGGAACATTTTTATCAACGGAAACGTTTAATGAGCCAAAAAGGTGGATTATCAGATGCGGCAGTATTAAAATACAGTATATACGCGGTTTCAACGATACACAAATGCAGCAAACGTTTTGCGTCCATGATTTCGGTGGTCTGTTGAAATTATAGCGATCATTTCGGGCATATAGAGCCACATCGATTTCTAGAGCAGAGCCTGTGAAACAACCGAAAATCCAAGCGACAGTAAAGATACAGGTGAGTGATCAATGAACAAATCAGAAGTCACGAAGATGTTTTCATTGTTGTCAAGTGGGGCATTATTCAAGGGAATGTCCGAACTCACTACGTCGGAACCGATGCGATAAATGCCAGGAACAGGGGTAACTGATTTATATAATCATCAGCCATTAACGAAATAAACATCTATAAACAGAGTGGAGTAACAAGTGGACACAACGAAGAATACGCAAGCGAAAATTTTCAAAAAAGTTGTAATAAAAGAGGTTTTTCATCTGGAAGATTTTGTTGGCCCAGGGAGCAAAAAATCGCTCGTAAAATAATCTATGGCTTAGCAGATAATAGATCTGGTACCTCCTAAAGCACTAGAACTTCATGAATTGCCTGGTAGAGGTTGCGGATATCAGTATTCGCATAAGAATGTCTGCAATATCAAAATCGATGAACAACAAAGCATGCCTGAATTCTACGTGGTTGACGACGCATTGCTGAGAAGTGACAATCTATTGGTAGTGGATACTCTATGCAGCGATAATAATTAGCTTTTAATCAAGAATGGTGCTTGCATACCCTTGTATTTATCACTTGACGAGAGAAAGCGACTCGAACAAATTATCGAGAATAGTTCTGCCTGTTTTGCAGGATCGTTGAGCCGATTGGGAAATTATGTGATCACAAAGATGGCGATCAAATTAATAACATCAGAATCACTTCAACTTAAACATACCGAGTCCCATTAGCTAAAGGGGAAAAAGTTAGAGCGATAGTGGATGAGTTGTTGAAAAATCAAATTCGCTTATCCCCAAACTCATTTTCCATAGTACTGATTGGCAAGAAAAATGACGAAGATCAACTTTGTGCCGACGAAAATTGCCACTATACGATCCTCGATTTCTTTTCTGAGTATCATCAGCTGGAAATTGAGGAGTCTTCAAAAAAGTAACGTTAATGCTCCATGTGCATTTCAAACTTGATGATGTCTTTATACCGAGTAAATCTTTTGAAGAAAAATGTAGCGGTCAGCTACAGATTCCAAGACCCACAAAAACATTTCTCACACACATGCAAGCATCCACACTACATTCACGCAAACACTCATTGTCTGAAGTTGTATTGCATTTAGCGGTCAGTTGTACACACGCCATCGATCAAGCAACACGTGTAACTCCCAACTCCCAAATATTTAATTGTTATTCTTGAAAAAATGTATAGTTAGTTAAGTAAGGGTTCGCGTTGTCGTTTAAAGATCAACACAATCCCTACAAAAAATTACAGCGTTTGAAGAAATTTCTCTCGATCGTCAAGGAAAATGGGCTTACAATACGACTCGATAAGCGTCAATACGTGCAAACGGAGAATCATTTTTTGGGACATCGAGTGAACGAAAACGGCAAACAACCGGAAGAAATAAAGTTGTCATTAATCATGCTGTTCCGAATGGGCGCCAACTGTACCAACTGTGCCTTTGATAAATTGAAGGAAATTCTGAATACCCGGACCCGTCTTGGCAAACTATAATGTGAAATATTAACATCAGGTACATACAGATGCAAGTAGTACTGGCTTGGATGGCATGCTTTTATTATAATTGTCACTGCGCTGAAACTGAAGAAATGTATCGTAGCTACGAGCTAGAGACTCTGGCCATCGTGGAAACGTAGGAGTGTTTTCATATTTACTTACTGGGAAAGAATTTTGATGTTGTCACTGACTATGCTACTATGGCCACCACTGAGTTAAATAAGTAGTTGCTTTCTCGTATCGCTCGATGGTGGCTAAAAATCCAGGAGTTTACACCTTCATGCATTAAGTCGAGCTCCTATGGAGGATGCAGTTGAGCCAGATGTAGTACACAGTAATTTTTAAGAAATTAAATTTTCAGCAGAGGATTGATTTTTCATGATGCAGCGACAAGATCCCAAAATAGTCACTATTTTCGAAAAGATAACGACAAGAACAGACAAATTTGTAACGACTACAAATTTCACAAGAGAAGGTTATACCGAGAGACGATGACGGGATTAGCGCACGTTGGCAAATCGTGAAAATGTTGTAGGCTGTTGTCAGCTTATAACGTAGTTAAACCAAATTCTGAAATAACTGCAGATTTTTCCATTAAATTGCCAAAAAAGTGAAATTACTTTCACGTTTGTAAACTTTTTGATGTGATTTCCGCTCGATTTTTGTTTCTTCAACTATAATTTTGACCAAAGTTCTTTGCAATAATTCTTAAATCTAATTGCTTTGTGGATCTCATACAATAAAGAACAAAGCGAATTTATCCAACTTAAATAGCTTATGAGAATTAAGGAAAATAGTTTAAAATGTTCAGGTATAATTAAACATTTCTGATTCACAATAGATAGAGCCTTTATCTGCATGAAGGCTTTGGTAACGTCAACAAAATAACATACTAAGCATTCAAATAAACGTGGACTACGTAAAAGTACGAGACCTCAGAAAAAATATGGCTCCTGGAGTAGATGAAATACCAGAAAAACTGCGTCAGAGAGAGGGGGGATCCTTGCATAAGTAACGTTCTCTGTGCAGAATATGGCCAAAAAAATAGTTACCTGGGGACTGGGGTAAAAACATAATATGTCCTGTACACAAAAATGGAGACAAGTCAAGGTGTGAAAATTAAAGAGGCATCGCTCTACTGGGCTCATAATGTGCTGTCCGAAATGAAGTCCATTCTATGGTAATAAATGAGGGTATTCGGGAAGCGTTCGAAGTAGATAGTCTACAATAGACCATATAGTCTCGATTAAATAGGTGCTCAAAAAAATGCTGGGAATATAACATCGATGTGCACCAACTTTTTGTAGACTTCAAGCACGCATAGAACAGTATTACTAGAAATGCCCTGTAGAAAATAACGCTTGAACTTGACGTCCGAGCAAAAATAGTTTACAAGGTTAAAGTCACGATGCTAGAGACGCAGAGTCTCAGGTCAAGATTAATGGTGAACTAACGGACAGCTTGAAAATGCAACCAGATTTGAAATAAGAGAATGGACTTGCCCCAACGCTCTTAAACAGCTCGATGGAATAAGTCATCAAGAGAACAATAGCTGGAACCTCTGGTACATGAATGTTGAAATACACACAAGTGCAAGCAAATGCTGATGCCTTCAATATTATGTGGTTTTGACTTCAGTTGCCAAAGGAACATTTCTGAGCTTAGAATCTCAAGCAAACCAAATTGGCCTATGATAAGCAAAAATTAAATTCATGGCTCAAACGAGGGAGAACATACCAATCTGTCAGAACCTCACCGCAGTAGACAATAACCTTGACAATGTGGATAACCTCATCTGCCTTGGAGCCATCTTAAATAGAAGAGGTACTGAAAAGAAAAGGAACCGATATTGGAAACCAAATGAACGCCGCAAATAAAACATATCACTCCGTATTTCTCATTCAAAGGTCTTGAGTTATGGACAGACAAAAAAAACTTCATATTTACAAATCACTAGTCGAATCTGTGCTTTTAATAAGAAAGTGAAACATGGACCCTGATAAGCGAACCCGAAAAAGCAGTAGACAGATTTGAACGCAATGTGCTCTGGAAAGTCTACGTCCCGGTGAAACAAGGGACAGAGTGGAGACTACGTTACAAAGATGAGTTGTATGAACTATTTGATGAACCACCTATATCAGTTTGCGTAAGGTTACGCAAATCGCAAAGGGTGGGCCATGTAGAAAAAATCGAAGAAAACCGGCTACCCGAAAGAACATCAAAGGGTAAAGCACAACGTAGACGTGCAGCAGGAAGACCAAGGACTATTGCTGGAAACGATCAACTGGGGATGAGGTCGCAGAACCATGACGATTAGAGAAGATAAACCCAGGAGGCAAAGGGCCGGCTTGAGCTATTGCACTAGAGATGATAATGACGTAAACGTTACCTCAGGAGTAAAATTTTAATAGTACCTAGACAGAGAAAATGTCAAAGTTTATCGGAAAAACAGGACTCAAAAACAAACAATTAAAATAGAAACATATTTTTTACTTGTGAGTCAACGTCAAATTACCCTCAGCATGTCTCTTCAACTTAAGGTACATCTGTAAGTGTAATTATGGAGGCAGAGCCAGTCGGTATTCCTTCCGAATATTTTAAATAAACAATATCTGGTCAGGAGGTCAGGACCATTAAGAAAGAGTTATGTCACCGCTCTGCAGACAAGTAAACAAAAGTAAAGTTAAGGGTAAGTTTGAATGACTTCAACTGGATAATATTGGATTATGGGAATACATAACCAACGAAGTACAAAGGTGTTAGTTTACAGGACACCCTACCAAATATCAATGTTATGGTAGTGATTTCTCGTCGTATAGCCGACGAATACAAAGAAGAGAGTACCTTACGCACTCACCATTAGCTGAAAATATATATATTTTTCATTCTCTTTCGTTCGTTCGATCGAGATTTCTCGAAGAAAATCTAAACCGACCTCTCATCGGTTTTAGACGTGAAGGTTAGGAACGTGTCAATGGTGTACTCATCAGGCCAACAAGTCCAGACACTCTTAGTCTACTCTGAGGTGGCTGCTGGCTAGCTAGCTAGACTCCGGCTCTAACTTACTTTACTTCCGCTCCTTTTTTTTCAATCGAGGAAAAGAACCACGCAAAACCGTTAACCAAAAATACGTACTTCCGAACATTTACTGACGCGATGCTCGAAACAAACTACTCGGATTCGAAACCGAAACAATCTACTTTTTAAAAAACGCAAAACCAAATTACGGTACCGCGTACCGACCGCAACACGAAGCCGACCAATCGCGGATTATCTAAACCCTACCCTCTCGGCGGCATACTCACCGTCGCCGTCGTTTCCCACTGAAAACGAAAGATTGTGTTAACTTAGTAATTCATATTTATTTTCAAAATGAGAGACTTACATTTGATGTAACATCATCAAAAAAATTAAAATCGAAATTCCATTCAATTCATTTGCAATCGAGAATGTGTTTCTTCTACAAATTTAGATTGCTATATTTTTTTTTTTTTTTTTTTTTTGGTTGTTATTCGTGTTAAAATATACGCATAATATTGATTATTCTAAAAAGTATTGAGCCTTTTTTGTTAATTTTCGATTGAATATTTCTTTTATTTAAAATGGATTTTATTAAAGTACATATTGTCCATTATTATCTATGACCTTTTGCCATTTTTTGGGTAGAGCCATTATTCCATCTGTGTAGAACTTCTGTGGTTTATCGGTGAAAAACTTGGCCAAGTAATTTTCAGTCCCTTTATGAAGTGAATTTTTTTCATTAAGGAAGTTTTCCCGAGACCGAAACAAATGGTGGTCTGATCGTGCAAGGTCTAGACTATACGATGAATGCATCAAAACTTCCCAGCCAAGCTCTGCCAATTTTTGCCGGGTCATCAAAGATGTGTGTGGTCTAGCATTGTCATGATCAAAGACAACGCCCTTCCTTTTGATCAATTCTGGCCGGATTTTTGAATTGCGTGTTGCAATGTGGTTAATTGCTGACAATACAGAGCCAAATTGAGTGTTTGGCCAGGTTCTAGCAACCCATGATAAACAATTCCCTTCCAATCCCACCATACACACAACATAGCCTTTTTTGTTATCAACCCTGGCTTTGAAGTCGTTTGTGATGATTCACCTTTTTTGACCATGATCTTTTTCGAACGTTATTCTCGTATTTTACCCATTTTTCATCGCGCATAATGATTTGCTTCAAAAATGGCTCAATTTCATTGCGTTTTATTAGCATTCCGCAAATGGAGATTCGGTTGATCAAATTTTTTTTGTGTTAATTCATGTGGTACTCAAATGTCGAGCTTCTTTGTGTATCCAGCCTTACGCAAATGATTCAAAGCTGTTTGGTAATGATATTCAGTTCCTTAGCAATGTCATGGCTGCTAATGTGTCGGTCTTCTTCAATTTTCTGTAAGATTTCATCGACCTTTTCAGTGATTGGTCGACCTGAGCGAGTTGCATCTTTGACATCAAAAATTCAGAACGAAAGCGAGCAGACCATCTCTTGGCTGTGGCTTTTGATAAAGTATCCTGACCCTAGACACCACACGAAATGAGCCCTTGATGTATTCTCAACTTGATCGTAGTGATATTGTAACATATAACGTTTTTTTTCAGAACTTTCACTCATTTTTAAATGAGTATAACTTTTGACACGAATGACGAAATACAAAACTCCCCGTATGAAAATTGTAGACTGGAATGTCACTTTTCAAACGCATGTCAGTTTGACTCAATCTGATTAGTATTTCCCGATATACGACAAGGAACACCATCTAGTGACAAAAAGGCTCAATACTTTTTAGACTGTATTAGAATACTTCTTCAAAACTTCATCTTCATTCTTTTATTTATTTTTTATTTAAATTTTCCAGTCGAGATAGCACACACCCAATATATTGGGTGAGGGAAAATACAATGACAGCAACAAAACAAAATAGTGAAATTTAAATGTTTGCCCTACATTTCGAATATGCATTTTGTAATATGTGATGAAGTAATGAGTAAATTTTAGTTTTTTCCTAAACTGCAGCTCTATGCTATAATCAGTCTTGTTTGAATCCAGCACAAATTTTTGCCGTTTTCCGTTTTCCGTTTTCCTAAGGATGATTGCGTAAATTTATTCAAAAATTAATAAAACTGCCCATTTCATAGTTCAAATATGGCCATTCATTGTGAAAAGGGCTCATTTCACAGCTTCAAAAATGAATTAAAAAAAAAATAATATATATATATATATATATATATATATATATATATATATATATATATATATATATATATATATATATATATATATATATATATATATATATATATAACATTTTCTTTATTAGAATGTATGCGGTACAGAGGCCTTATAATATAGTAGGTGTTCTGACAAAGTTATTTCACCTTAGGTGGTAGCAACTGCTGATTTTCAATTCGCCAGGGCATGAATTAGCGGATTGGGCGAGTCATTTCCTTTCGCGATTAATTTGTCACGGCGCGATGCAGCGAGCTTATAAATTGGACTAACGCCAGCAACGCTGTGTAGCTTTTCAGAAGAGAAGTAAAACGGTTTATTAACTATCATTTCAGGTATCTATTTTGGGTGATCTGAAGCTTTGTTACTAGATATTTAGCACATTGGATCCGGGTAGGTGAGCCGTATCGGATGATCGGTTGGTTTGCCATTTTGACGATGAGGACTTTGTTTCTGGCGTTGAGACGTGAATTACGATTAAGAAGGGGGTAAAGCGAAAGCACGGCCTTAAATGCTTTGGAGCTAATATGCTCAATATGTTTTCAGAAGGTTAGTTCTTTGTCGAATATAAGTCCAAGGTAACGAGGATCCTCATTCCAAGGAATAGTTCGCCCTAAAAAACTTATTGGTCGCTTGGGTAGGTAAGTAGGCTTACGCTTCCTGGTGAAGTATATTGACTTCGTTTTTGCAACATTAATTTTAATTTTCCATCTATGGTAGTATTGATAAGTAAGTTCTAACGCCGTTTCAAGGCTGGAAATAATGGATATTGGATCTGCGCCTATGCTGTATATGCAAATGTCGTCTGCGAAAGCTGCAACTTGGCAGTTTGGTAAAGAAGGGAAGTCAGACGTATAGATGTTATATAGAGATGGGCTTTGGCAGGAGCCTTGCGGAACACCGGCAGTTAGACTTTTCACTGGAGAGATGCTTCCCCCACTTTGACCTGGAACTTCCTTGCAGTTAAAAATGCTTTTTCTTTGTCCAGTGTCACCAAACCTACTGACAATTTATTGTACATCGCTGCTTTGACGACCTTCGTAACACGGAGAAGCTGATGCTCTGTCGAATGTCTGTTTCTGACGCCAAATTGGAAATCAGGTAAGATATTATTGTTAGCCATTAAATTATTTAATCTTTTCAGGACTATTCTTTAAAAGAGCTTACCTAATCCTGGTAGTAATCTAATTGGCCTGTAGATTTCGGGAGAGTGCGGATCTCTTCCAGGCTTCAGGATATGTACAATAATTTTGGATAAAACCTCAAATAGATTGTATTTCACACGTCTTAACAAGAATTTAAAATACTTGTATATAAATCGAATTGGTCAAATACAAAACCAAATAAGCTCTGTTTCGTTATTTCAATCAATCAATAGCGACTTTTTTACAATTAAGCATAAATTCCTTTTAATTTCAATGAGTAAACACGAATCACAAATAAAATAACTAGATTGTTGGCAATTTAACTTTCGATATAGTTAATACGAAGATCAATGTCTTTTAAATTAAACGCATTTTACAAGGTGGGCCAGAAAGGCGTACAATTTTAAAAACACTCTTGCGTTTGAAGCTTTAGAGAGGGGACTGCGCGGTTAAGTAGCTCGGTTCTCGGAAATTTAGTCGCGATGGATCACTTCACCGGAGCGCAACGTGCATTCTGCGTTAAACATTATTACAAAAATCACAATTCGTGCGCTATTGTTCGGCGTTTATTTCGGCGTGAGTTTGGATTACATGACCTAAATCAGTGTCCGAAAGAAAGTGTGATTCGATCGTGGGTCAGAAAGTTCGAAGAGACTGGTTCGACTCTCAAACAGAAGCCTGCAGGACGCCCAAGGTCAACAAGAACGGAATTATCGGACCCTACTTCTTCGAAAAAACAAGGCCAATCTGTAAATTCTGACCGATACATAGCCATGTAGAGGGATTTTTTCTTTCCACAACTGCAACAATTTGAAGCCTATAATCGTGTGACATGGTTTCAACAAGATGGCGCGACATGCCATACAGCTAATGCCTCTTTGGCGGTCGTAAACGAGATGTTTGCTGGGAAACTGATATCGCGCCGAGGTGACATTGCATGGCCTCCTAGAAGTCCGGATCTGACGCCACCGGACTTTTTTTTGTGGGGATACCTAAAAAGTAGAGTCTACACCAATAACCCAGCCACGATTAACCAGTTGAAGACCAATATCCGGGAAGAAATGGCAGCTATTCCCCGTGCAATGTGCCAGCGAGTTTTTACCAATTTGAGGGTCAGTTTCGAAGAATGTTTGCAGCGGGATGGTGCACACCTGGATGACGTTATTTTTAAGAAATGAATTTCCCAGATGTCAATTTTTATAGAAATAAAAATTTGTATGTGAATTGTACTCAGTTTTTTTTAAATGATTTTTTCAAATTCGCAATTCTTTCTGGCCCACCCTGTATATAAAGTACAATAGTTGTGGAATTGCATTGTGGTCAATTAAGATTTATCTCCAATTTTAATTTCTCGGACCAAACAGTACCATCCACAAGTACAATATCCATCTGGACATTCAGGGAAACAAAATCCTTCAATGTCATGATTAACGTCTATACCAAAACATAGAACTGCATAAAATTCAGTGGCGGCTCGTGCAAGTAAATGTTGGGGGGGCTAAATTCAAGGAAGATATCTACTTTTAGTTTGTATGGATTTCCACTCTACCCAAGAGGTACCGCACGCAGAGCAGTAACCGATTTTATTGTGTACGGTTTCCCCAAAAGAGTTCTTACATTGACGCTTTTTAAATAAATGCCAATTTGAAGACCAATGCAAACATAAAACAAAATAAAAAACGCTCCGCACGAAATAAGACATGTTGCATAAGAAATCTTTTAGGCCTTTACCCCACATAACAAAAATTCTATATTGAAAAGTATTTCAATGGTGAAAATAAATAATATTTAATAAATTAAACGTAAAGCTTTTCCAAGGAACTTATACTAAGTAATTGCTTTCTTTATTATTTATATATGTAGATATTCAGCGCATCTATTTTTTTGTTGAGCAAACAAATCCATCACCTTTTCGTTGAAATTTTCTATTTCTCTAATGACTTCTTGACAAATTGATAATGTTGCTAATGAATTAAGTCAGCTTTGACCCATTGTACTCGATTTATATGTTTTGATATTCTTAAGAGTACTAAAGCATCTTTCGGACTCGACAGTTGTAACTGGAGTAGTAAGGACTATTTCGATTAGTTTGTATGTCTACTCAAATGAGATAAAAAGACTATTATTTTTAAAAAAGCTATATAATTCAATTACAGATGACATATTTTGGAGACTTTCATTATCATAAATCACTTCTAATTCATTTTTTAAAATTGCTTCATTGAGAAATGGGAAATTTTTTACTATGATTGCCAAGTTTTGAGCAGGAAAATTTAAATGAAAATTTTTAAATTCAGCAAGATTTATTATGTTAAAAGTACATACATGATCAAAATTTTCAAATCGTGTTTTACCTGAGAAGTAATAAAATCGCAAACCTCTTTTCCTATCAGATGAAGATCATTCGTTGAAGTACGCATTCTTTTCGCAGTAGGTTCATTTTGATTAGTGTCGCATAAACTCAAACCGTTTTTTATAGAGTGAATGGACTTACAAAATATTTCTACGGTTTGAAACGCTAAAATGCTATTTGTGTTACGAGATTGTAAAACATAAAGAATATCGACATGGCAGAAAATTTTGTTAAAAAGTTCTAAAAATTATACAAAATTAGTGTCATTTAAATAAGCAATTAATCCGGTTGCTTCTCTTATTGTTGAAGCATACCAAGATTCAGACTGAATCAACTCAAAGCAATGAAGTAAATGCTCGCGACTTTCAAAACCAGATTGTACAACGCAAGATTGAAAATTCCAACGGATCTCCATCGATTTCGCTTGCTGATGAGCGCAGTAATGGGCAAATTGGGCGTAAGGATGTATATTTTTCATTAAAGTTTGTACGCCTGCATTGTTACCGCTCAGAACAGCTGCTCCATCATATGTTTGAGAGATAAGTTTGCTCTTCAAATTGAATTCTCTAAGTGCTTGCACTATCACATCAACCATTCCCTGCGAGAGCGATCATGAAGATCGAAGAATGATAGGAATCGCTCAGCAGGCAATTTATTTTTGACGAAACGTAAAACCATTACCAAGAAATGTCTGTTTTTTCATCTGCTTGAAACAATACAAAATTGGCAGCATTAATTTCTTCTTTGAGATAATTAAAATAAACTTTTGATACATTCAAGAAGCTCATTCTGAATTGTTTTGGAAGTATTTTGAGTGACTCGGTTACTTTTTAGATATTCATCTAAAGAAATATCAATTGATCTGGTATATGATACCATATCGAGAAAAATTCCTCTATTACAACTTGACTCCTTCTCATCATGACCACGTAAGCATAAGTTGTGGCTACCACAAAATTTTACAACGTCAATCATTCTACTATGAACATGACGATTCTGCCTCACAGTTTCGTTATACTTACTTAGTGGGGCAGCGTGACCAGAATCAATTTGGGACATAATGTTAATTGATCCAAACGTTTGAAAATGTAACGCGTTTTGGAGATACCTTGAACTTGTCTCATGTTTCCTAATTCTTTCTGACAAATGTTTCAGATCGCGTAAGCCACTATTGGTCCATGCTGCCTCACCTCCAAATAAAAGACAATAGAAACAAAATAAAGAATTTTTAGTCTGAGAGGCTGTCAGCCAGGGTTTTTTACTGAACCACTCAGTGGAAAATTTTCGACTTTGTTTTTTCCCTGACATTTCAAGAATGAAATTCAATGGTTGATGTGGCCCTAAACGTTTAATTTCTTGTTTATCCTCAAGAGAACACAAAGAAAATGGCCTTGAAATTAAACTTTCAACACTACACTGTATATGAAAAATAAAGAAAGAAATAAAATAATCAGACTACGTGTCATCACCAGTTCTCAAAACATGCAACCAAAAATCTAGAACTCACAATAATCCTTTCGAAAAAAACTTTAACCACAAACTATTCAAACACACACCTTGCTTGCAGCAAATGAAAATTTCACAACAATTTCACACACATCAAAACACTTCACTCGGCCGAATTTCAGAGTTACCGTGGCTACATCCCATTTCAAACAATTAAATAAAATAACGATTAAAGTTTGTTAACGAAAAAACTTAAGAGTTTTCAAAGATATGTGTATTTTCATTAGTCAACTTAAAAATATATACACATATTTTTTCTTAACTTTTATTTTCTAAATTAAAAACAGGAAAATATCTGTAATGGCAACATTTAAAAAACCAATCAAACTTTTCTTGAGTGAAAAATTTACGATCGTCATATAGAACATTTTCATTTTCACTTTGAACTCATTCGTTCTCGGCAACATAAAGGCATTTTGGGGGCAAACTTAAAATAGCCCCTGAACACGATTTCGTTTACGAAACATGTGGAAAAGTATGAAGGAAATGCATGCTGACACGACTTCGGAAATATTCATATGCGCTATCAACTTATCATATGCTCGGGGCTATTTGGGAATAGCCCCGGATACTATTTTGGTTGTTTGAAAATATGTATAGGAAATTGCGCTCGAAATGTTTGCTGATGGCAACATGTTGCGTCGGCTTTGCGTAAATCTCATTGATGGAATCATAAGTATTTGCAATGAATAAAAGTATGTGCAATGATAAAAGCTTCTAACTATTGAGACATTTACACTAGCCCCAAATGTAGAGCCACCACTGATAAAGTTCCTTTCTTTTCTACTTGTATGTTCTTACGATCTACTATATTTAATGAATTACATTTCTGTTTGGTTAAAATAAAGAAGAAAATTATATATATATATATATATATATATATATATATATATATATATATATATATATATATATATATATATATATATATATATATATATATATACATATATATATATATATATATATATATATATATATATATATATATATATAATATGTGTAAGCATTTGATAATTATGCACATAAATAATGAATGAGTGTAAAATATAAAACATTATATGAATCGCAAATAATTTTACTTGTTATGAACTTTGCATTAATCCCTTGGTTGTGAATGTTTTGATCGACGCTTCCGAGCCAATTGGGGCAGATTAAAGATACGTATCTGCAAATTTTCAATTTAACCTAGAAGAATGTCATCAACTATCACTGTTTCTAGTAGGGGGAAAGAAACGTATTCTTCCACAGTCTTTAAATGGCGTCTATGCGACTACACTAGGATTAATGAAGAACTTACTTTTATACATTTCCGCACTGCATTCGTCCTTCTTGAATTTCCGTGGCTCCCCTGCTCCCTACATTAACCATTCACCCTTCGACCGTTTCACTGTGAACTTGAAAGGCCGAAGCGATGTTGGGGGAGTTAAAGCCGGATAAATTGATTTCCAGGTGGTACACGTAACTTCTCTCCACGAGTACTTTACACGACCGGGAGCAGCAATGGAATTGGACAAGTCCTCGAGTGTTACTAGCGTGCTTCACGCTTGAACAAAAAACAACCCCGTCATCCCTAATTCACTACTCGGCCGATGTCAAGTGGCGTTTCAGTCGCAGAGATCTGTCATCGAACCTTATCAGCTGGTTGGACAATTGTATAGGGATGACAGATCTCTGCGGGGTATTGCTCCACGGAATCGACGATTATTACAGACTCAAAATTGTCCAATACCGATCTCAATTCGAAACTGAATTTCCTGACTGGAAAATTGTTTTGCGATGAATTCAATGGAATGAAAATAGCTCAACGCATTGAGTATGTTTAAAGACGCTGATTAGTAGAATTTGTCGATGAATGAAGTCATCGACTAATTGACAACTTTTTTGAGGTTCAATACAACATAGAAAGAGAATATTTACAAAGAATTCTATTTGTGGTCAAACTTCTGACATTACAAGGTCATAATGAATATCTTTACCCTTAACATAAAGACAACTATTTGAATATTTCGGAACTAATCACAGAATGTGACCCGCTTTATTTTTTTTTATTTAGCCTTCATATGGGAATAAAGCACGAGTTCCCATTCGCGTCCAACGATTTACGAGAAAATTATTGAGTTATCGGGAGGCAAAGTTACCCAAGATATTTATAACAAAATACTTGAAAACACATACTTTTCTATCATAGTTGATACATAAATGCTACTTTAAAACTTTAAAGAAGCCGCAAAAAGTCCCTTATCAAATTTTTTCAGGACCCAAAATTTTATAAAATGGTAAATTGTCAAATTTATAAGTTCAACCACGGTTATGTAGAAGAGACTTAAAAATCTGACTCAGATCGTCAAGCTAATACTGGAAGTCAACGATGACATTATAAAATTAAGATAAAATTCGATATGAAATTGTTAATCCATGAATTCAGCCACATAATAGGTGCCATAATATGCGTTAGTACAGGGTTATCCATTTCGTGGTTGGGAAAGTATAACCCTGCCATTTGACATTTGTCAAAACTAAGTGTCATCCAAAGCATGTTTCTTTTAGCTAAAGGTTTGCCATTTCAAAATATGGATCGTTTAACAGCCGAAAAATGCGTTAAAATTATTAAATTTTATTATAAAAATGGTGATTCTGCTGTATCAATATTTAGGGCTTTGCGAACCGATTACGGTCGATATAATCGACCTACACAGCAAACAATTTCGAACACAGTGAGAAAATTTGAAGAGACTGGATTGGTTATTGATATTGCAAGGCCTGTGCATCATCGCAACACTCGTTCTGCTGAAAATATCGCTGTCGTTGCTCAAAGTGTGGAGGAAGACCCGAATTTGTCGATTCTTTGACGTGCTCAACATTTGGGCTTGTCTTACGGCTCATTGTGGTAGATTTTGCATTTGGATTTGCATCTCCATCCGTACCAAATCCAACTCACTTAAGGAATAACCCTCCAGACCACACACAACGCAGAATGTATGCGAATTGCGTGATTGAACAACAAGCCATTGATAACGATTTTTGAAGAAAATTTTCGCTCAGTGGTTACGTAAATAAACAGAATTGCCGCATACAGGGCTCTCAAAATCCTCAGGTGATCGCAGAAAGGCCCTTGCATTCGGAAAAAGTGACCGTTTGGTGTGCATTATGTTCTGGTGGTGTTATTGGCCCGTATTTTTGTGAAAACGATCAACGAAGAGCCATTACAGTCAATTCTGACCGCTATGGATGGATGTTAACCGATTGTTTTTGGAGGAAAATTGAAGATTAAGATCTGGAGAACATGTGGCTCCAACAGAACGGAGCCACACAACACCGACTAATCGAGCACTTTTGCAAGAGAAATTCGCAGGACGCGTCATTTCTAGATTGAATGATGTCAATTGGCTGGGAAGATCCTGCGAACTAACACCTTCGGATTTTTGTTAATGGGGCTATGAGAAAGATCATGTTTACGCGAACAATCCTCTTCAGCTTTGATTGCTTACTGTGCCCGTGATTTGAATCCGATTGTTGAAATTTTGGTCTTGTCTTAAAGTTGCATTTGTTGCGCAAGTGCAAGTATGTAGTAATTTGCATGAAAATACTAATTTTTATGACGCCCAGGAGGCATAGACATTTATTTGTCTAAAATACGTCAATTTCCTTGTCAGACCTCTGGCTTTAATCGTTCACTGTAGCCACAATTCCTATTCGATTATCAAAATGTTGGTCTCGTTTTGTAGTTGTCAGTCTATTGTTTACGTCAAATACAAATTTGTAGTACTTTTCATAAGAATACTAATTTTTATAAGGTTCCTTATATTTTTGGGGGCAGGTTATAGAAACCTTTTCCCTTTATGGCATTGCTGTAGCTTGATTTTTCAACCGACGTGCTATATTTTGATGTTATTGAATAGATGAGCGTCTGAATTTTCCAAAAAAGATAAATTTGTGGTGTTTTGCAAAAGTTTAAGGGCGGGTTTAGTGGTTGAAAGCCAAAAAAATCCCAATTTTTCACGTGTCAACTCCCCAAAACTTTAAATCGGTTTTCTCCCCTTAAACGTTCGAATTTCACGTTTTTACGTTTTAATTTAACAGCTTAACCCAAACTAGTGTTTTGGTTGTCGAAACATGTTTTAGGCAAAATATCTAGAAATGGCTGTTTCTAGAACACGTGCAGTTTTTGTGACGAGACTTACAGCTTTGATTGCTTACTGTGCCCGTAATTTTAATCCGATTGTTGGAATTTTGGTCTTGTCTTATAGTTGCGTTTGTTTAGTTTGAGCCAAGTGGAAATTTGTAGTCATTTGCATGAAAATACTAATTTTTATGACGCTCAGGAGGCATAGACATGTATTTGTCTAAAATACGTCAATTTTCTTGTCAGAGCTCTGGCTTTAATCGTTCACTGTATCCACAATTTCTATTCGATTATCAAAAGTTTGGTCTCATTTTGTAGTTGTCAGTCTGTTGTTTACGCCAAGTACAAATTTGTAGTACTTTTCCAATGAAGAAGTACTATAGGAACACTGATATTCCCCTTCTTGTGAGGTGAAATCCGATTGGTGTTAGTAAAACACCATTTTAGTATAAGTGCGCTCAGTGAAGTGTTGAACAAGTTGTTTTTAGGAGGCGCAAATTTAATGAATTTTTAAATTTGGCGGGAGTTTCAGTATCAAGAGATGAATTTGTTGTGAATATTAAAAAATTTGAATGAAGTAATTAAAACAAGATATAGTATAGCCACTTAAATATTATGTATATATAAATATATATATTTATATATATATATATATATATATATATATATATATATATATATATATATATATACATATATATATATATATATATATATATATATATATATATATATATACATATATATATACACATATATATATATATATATATATATATATATATATATATATATATATATCGAAGATTTATATAACAGCATAAGATTAATCCTTGTTCCTATGTGCTCAATAACTAATGTATGTACTCGTTTCTCACGCTTACTGAAAAGCAGACATGCAGTTTCTGATTCTTGGTGGTTATTAGTGATTCTGTACCACAGGAAGCTTAGAAAGTTGAACATCCGTTAATAGTATACTGAATGGTATAATTTTAAAATTGATAACAGCAGGGACTCGAAGTCTTTCTCATCTGCAATGGTTTGAGAAAAACATATAATTATTTCAGTTGAAGTTTTCTAATTAGCATAACTTATCACATCATAATATTTCTAGTGAATCGTGTCGTAAAATGATACCGAATTTAGTTCTTTTTTGCACCTTCAGCCATAGAAAATTCAAATTAATATAATCTATGTTTCCAGAGATCACCACGTGGAGGGAGGTGCAGGAAGTGCATTAATATGAGTATAACATATACAAATATACGTGTTTTGTTATAGACTGATGAAATTTATGAATTCTTATGAAGACGTCCTTGATCCCCTTACAGCTTTCGTTTTCTTGAATGTTAGTACTTATGTTTCAATGATAAAAGTCAATAGGATATAACTATGGGATTAGAGTTTACTTGCACTCGTTAAAAATAATCATTTAACTGTAAAATTGTCGCAGTGAAATTTTATCAGATTGTTTTTTGGCTAGAAAGAAATATCTTGTGTTGAGATATTTTTCAGCTATACATTTTATTAACAGGCTGTAATGATCGCTGGTCTTCATGTGGTCGTCTTGGTCCTCAAATATATTTTTGTTGATAAAATGTTCTTGTACCGCAATAACAAGACTTAATAAATATGTTCTCATTTTGATGAAATTGTAATTTCAAACGTAATAGACTTTCTACTTTTTCACAAATCTTTACTTTGCTGGGAGAAGGAATCTTCAAGAAGCCTTGAGATTTATAGTAAATAAGTGATTTCGTTCGGTGGGTTCCTTCTAAAGCGGTCAGGCACTCAGTACAAATCAACGATTTATTTAATTTAAAAACAACAAACCCAAATATATAATATACAACGTAATGCACATATTCAGATAACTTTGTAGGGTACATGACATAGTTATGTTCTTTCAAGAACTGCTGGTCCAAAACATCAGTTTCTTCTGAAACGTTGTCTTGATCTATCATGAGTGCCCTTTCTGTAGTTACATTTATTTGCAATGAAGCTGTTTCACAAGAAGGCTGTTTTTGAAGGTTCAATATGGTGATTTTGTCTAAAGGGATACAATTCCCTATTCCTCCTTCTCCTATTAGGCATCGGACCAATAACTTTTTACGAGCAGCAATAAACTGTCTTACCGATGGGTTGTTCTTATGGCCAAGATGCATTCGTATTGAAGCGAAGAACAGTTTTAGATGGTCTTGATTCAATTTGTACATTGGTATGAATCGTAGCTGCTTTGATATTATATATTTATTATGTACAAATGCTACGTTTTCCAGTGCAGCAATAAGACCAATAAAACCGGTTTTCCTTACGCTATTTACCAGCAGTTGCCCTGAACAGGTTCTCAGCTTCGACAAGTAGGCGATGCAATGTTCTGCATAAGGTAGAACTTTGTTTGCATTCCTTTCGCAAAGCGCTCGTTTGAACGGGTCAAGAGCAGATGATTTACGACTATTCAATATATCGAAAGAAGGAGAAGGATCTGCGATATTTCGCAAATCACAGCCTAGGGATTTCATTGCACTAATGTTATTATAAGCTCCATCAAATGTTATGCCAATTATATCAGCGCCACAGGTGGTCAGTTCGTCTAGCGCTAAACGAATAATGTTCACCTTCTGGTCTCCATTGAGAGATGATATGGGAAAAAATCCTATTGGTATTTTCCATGACCTGTTTAAAGCAACAGCCATTATCACTAGAATCTGCGTTGCCAAAAACCCACTTCTGCCACCATCTCCCATATCTACATAGCCATACGATTTCTCTCCATCCCAATCTACATGCTTTCGAATGTGAACTTCATCAAATACAATATTTATCACTAATTTTTCGCTCTTTTTATTTGCTTCATCATAAGTAGTTTTAATGGCATGAAGTGCTTCATTTTTAAAGCCAGGAGAGCAATTCAAAACCCGATGCCATTGGGAAATAGTTCTGGGATGTGGAAGATAGTTGTCAAATATTTTTCGTACATACTCATACCCTTTGGGTGACAGGAAGTTGAGATTAAGAGCAAATAATCGAATTTTTTCGTTATACTCTTTCTCCACCACTCAATGTTTTGATTTGCGTATATAACGATAGAGAAAGTATTTTGTTGGTCCGGCAATATCAATTAGCACGCTTTCTATTTCATTATCAATGAAATTTTAAGTTTTGAGTTCCTGCAGTACAGTCTCAATTTGCGCGATTCGTTTGCGTTGTCGGGATACTTTTTGTGTCAATCGCTTTATTGATTTATCCCTACTCTGGATACACTTGCGTAGTTTTCGTAATTTAGCCTTCTTAATAATCACATTTTCTGAAATTTCGCTTTCATCGTCACTTGAAGTCTCAAGGCATTCTTTCAGGTTCAGATTTTTTTCTATTTGATCCTAAACAGAGTTGAAGATTTCCATTAAATATATTATTCAGTTATACTGAAACCTATCCTTTGCAACGGCACGACTACTAGGTTTGGTTCGTATGAAGTAGATATAATGGCACATATAAGGATCGAAAAACAAAGCATACAATTTTGTGTTTGCGAAAATGAAACCAAAGCAATATATGAGAATAGAGGGAAAACTTACAACAGAAATTTTCACATTACTTTTCAAAAATGGTGGTTCAGGCATAATATGAACATTGTTCTGGAAATGAGCTAAATAATATAAACAAGTTGGGTAGACAGACCTATGCTCATGTCAGAAGGGTTTTGTACTCAACTTACAAAATGCAGTAACCAGCAACGAATAAAATCAAGAAACATGTCAAAGACGATTTAATTGGAGAAAATGTGAAATTCGAGAATCATACTATTATTAACAAAGTTGAACGAATTTTGACTCCTGGGTATTTGTTATAGTTATACCCATAAATATCTCCTTTGATATTTTTTTCAGATTTTTTAGATCACTGGTGTCCATTCGCGAGGGAGGAAACACATTTTTCATGTATTTCCCCCCCTGTGCTCCCACTGAAGCAAAAATTGTCAGTTTAACAAATGTTTTGAAAAGCTCTCATAGATAACTTTCAGTTGATACTCATATCGGCTACCTTTCATGAAATTTTTTTTCAGGGGCCACTCCTCTGTACTGTAATCATCGATACATGGCCTATTTTTTCGAATCCTAGAATGGTTACAAAGCTCTTTGCTAGGAGCTCTCTCCTGCCTCTTCGACTTGTTTTAATTGTATGTACTCATCTTCATGATACCTATCATTCCTGAAATTTTCATGCAAATTCTAGCAAAGCTGTAGTGTCTAAGTCGGTAAAAAGTGCATATGGCTCCATAGCAATATGTTTCCATAGTAATACAGGGCATATTGCTCCATAGTAATACACGAAAATTCAAATCGCTATAACTTCGGTAAATACTATTCGATCATTATGAAACTTTCCGAAAGGATCAATCTTATAAATAGTCATCTCTTTGCTAAATTTTATTGAGTTTAAGGGTACCGTTTAGATTTTATTCAAGAAAACACAAAATCGATAAATCATACTATTACTAACAAAGTTGAGTGAATTTCGACTTCTCATGTATTTGTTGTTGTTGTACTCATTAAGGCCTACATTCATGATTTTTTTCAGATTTTTCAGATGGAAGGTGTCCAATCGCGAGGGGGGGGTACGCGAAAAGTTCGTACGTTTCCCCTTCCCCTGCCCCCCTCGGTACTTATAAGACAATTTTAAGACTTGTTTTGAAAAGATCTCATTGAGACCTTTCCAATGACACCCTACTCGACTACCAATGGTGAAAATTTTTTTTTGAGGGGTCACCCCCTTATATGGGGAGACCCCCTTAAACGCCTTTGAAAAATTTTTCCGCCCTTGAACTTTCAAGAGGTCACCACTTCTGACCTTTCTACAAAGTTTCATGGCTGTAGCCCTTATAGTTTCGGAGAAAAAGTGCTTTGACATACAGACGGACGGACGGACGGACGGACGGACGGACAGACGGACAGACGGACACAGGTCGTGATTGCAATAGGGTTTTGTATTTTAGTACAAAACCCTAAAAATGATGATACCAGAAAGGAAAGAAATCAATCAACACAAAAGAATGAAATCATTATATTCTATTTTAGATCAAAATAACGTGGATGAAGGAGTTTAGTATGAGCGGCTATAATGATAACTAAATTAATTCCCGTACGCTTAGTTTAAGGCGCAGATCCGAGTAAAACTGCCAATTTTGGTAAACCTTACAGCCGTTCATCTCAGAAACCTTACGAATATTTGCAAAAATTTTTGAAGTAAAAATTAGAATTAACCTTTGGCTATTGAATCAGTTCATTACATATTTCAAAAAGTTTGTTGAGAAAATTACTAAATTCAAACAAAATAGCATATTTTCTTTAAAAAATGTATTAAATCTCGGAAACTACTTAACGTACCTTGTTGATTTAAGCTATGTTTGTTAGATTTAAATTATTTACATTAAATAAACTCATCAAAAATTTAAAAATGTTTTTTGCAAAAAATTCCTAGAACAAAATGTGGAAATTTGATACAAATTAATTTGCATGCATGATATTTGTTCAGTGTGTGCAAATTACACATTTTGTACTATGAAATTTTTTCGCAAAATTTTTTTTTTAATATTTGATGAGTTAATTCAATACAAATAATTTGGATCTAATAAACAGAGAGAGAGAGAGAGTTACCACATTTTTTAAGGAAAACATGCGATTTTGTTTGAATTTTGTAATTTTCGCAACAAATTTTTTGCACAATGTTATGAACTGATTCAATAGCCAAAAGTACATTTTAATTTTTACTTAAAAAAATTTTCCGAACATTTGAAAGGTTTTCGAGATGGACGCCTGTAAAGTTTAAAAAAAATTGCAGTTTTACTGGGGGCTGCGCCTGAATATTGTACTTTCATTCTTGAAAGAAAATGAGTTAGATCATATTGCATTCATAGGAGCTAATATTCGTTAATATATTATGGAAACCCAACCATCACCCAATATCAAAAAAAATAAATTCTATGTTCACAAGCAAAAATGTACCCCAAGAATTGTGGCAGTATAAATGACCGCTATGATCACCTCTTGACTGTAACCAGAAACCAATTCCAAAATGAAACTGAATGATTTTAATTGGGCATATACAATTTCATATTGTTGACTAAGATTTACAAATTGGAATTTCATTGCTAATCTATGATTTCAAAATTATTCATCTAACTTTCACTAGAGAAATTATAAGCTTTTATGTTTACTTTACTTTATACTTCTGTTGTATTTTTCTGAATTTACTTATTACGAGGGTTAAGTAACCTATTTCTCGGTAAAATCGGTTTTACTGAACAATAAGTCACGTAATCCCGAAAATATACACAAAATGTACAACAAAAGTATATAGTTGATTTAAAATCTTTTAATTTCATTAATTTAAACTTGATTGTTTAAGATATTTTAAAATAGAATAAATATTGGTGCTTACGTGAGCGGTAGAAGTTGATGCAATTACGTTTGATGAAGTTGACGATTCCATTAAAGTCTGGAATAGGATACTTTATTAAAATTTATGAATTATTTTACTCTAACCACCTTTACCTCATCTTTGTTCCCCATATAATGCAGTATTCCATAAGGATCAGTCGTGACAACTGCTTCACAATTCTTATCGCTTCCCTAAAACAATATATATTTTTTTTGTTATTGAGTTAAATGAAATGGTATATGAGATATAGCCATATTAAGAATTTCTCGAAAAATGTTAACTACTTATTACATTGCCAAATTCTAACCAAAGGTACTAATTCACACTTATAATACATTATAACTTCAATCAAATAAAAGTCACTCTTCCAATGTGTTTTAATTAAGGTAAGTACAATAATTTTTTTCCTCTTTTAACATTCAGGCATAATATGAACATTGTATAGTAGTCGAAAACGCGTTCTATACTAAATAAATATTTATCGAAGGCAAAAAGGGAAAAAAAATTATTTTACATACCTTAACATTATACTTTTTAAAAGTGTTTATGACTTACATGAGGCCAACTTTGCTGATAAATATTGCATTGTACACTGTTTGGTTCACAGCATGATTCCATTGTACTCTGAAATAGCATACTTTATTTAAATTTATAAATTATTTTACTATAAACACCTTTACCTCATTCATGTTTTCCATATGATGCATTATTTTATCAGGCTCTGTGGTGGAAGCTACTTCACAAGTATTACTCGTATCTATTACCTAAAACAATTTACATATTTTTCCCTTTATTAAATTAAATATATATAATAAATATACGTATTAATCATTAATCTAATGAATATAATTATATAAAGGATTATTTTTCAAAAAACTAATTACATTGCCAAGTTTTTTTTCGAAGGTACCACTTAATATTTGATAATATATTTTAAAATTATAGCGTATATAAATAAAATAAACAAAATAATTGACTTCATTATAACGTAAATCACATTCCTACAATCTTGTGAAAATGTAATTTATGTATCAAATTGTTGCTATTCATCGTTTGAATAATGATGTAGCAAAATATTATGTATTTATTTGTACATATAAACAAGTTGGGTAGACAGACCTATGCTCATGTCAGAAGGGTTTTGTACTCAACTTACAAAATGCAGTAACCAGCAACGAATAAAATCAAGAAACATGTCAAAGACGATTTTATTGGAGAAAATGTGAAATTCGAGGATCATACTATTATTAACAAAGTTGAACGAATTTTGACTTTTGAGGTATTTGTTATAGTTATACCCATAAATATCTCCTTTGATAATTTTTTCAGATTTTTTAGATCACGGGTGTCCATTCGCGAGGGAGGAAACACATTTTTCATGTATTTCCCCCCCTGTGCAAAAACTGTCAGTTTAGGAACTGTTTTGAAAAGCTCTCATAGAGAACTTTCAGTTGATACTCATATCGGCTACCTTTCATGAAATTTTTTTTCAGAGGCCACTCCTCTGTACTGTAATCAGCGATACATGGCCTATTTTTTCGAATCCTAGAATGGTTACAAAGCCCTTTTGCTAGGAGCTCTCTCCTGCCTCTTCTATAAGCTCTCTCCTGCCTCTTCGACTTGCTTCAATTGTATGTACTCATCTTCATGATGCCTATCACTCCTGAAATTTCCATGCAAATTCTAGCAAAGCTGCAGTCTCTAAGTCGGTAAAAAGCGCATATCGCTCCATAGCCATATGTTTCAATAGTAATACAGCGCATATTGCTCCATAGTAATACAGGAAAATTCAAATCACTATAACTTCGGTGAATACTATTCGATCTTTATGAAACTTTCAGAAAAGATCAATCTTGTAAATTGTCATCTGTTTGCTAAATTTTATTGACTTTAAGGGTACCGTTAAGATTTTATTCAAGAAAACACAAAATCGATAAATCATACTATTACTAACAAAGTAGAGTGAATTTCGACTTCTCATGTATTTGTTGTTGTTGTACTTATTAAGGCCCACATTCATGATTTTTTTCAGATTTTTCGGATGGAAGGTGTCCAATCGCGAGGGGGGGTACACGAAAAGTTCGTACATTTCCCCTTCCCCTGCCCCCCTCAGTACTTATAAGGCAATTTTAAGACTTGTTTTCAAAAGATCTCATTGGGACCTTTCCAATGACACCCTATTCGACTACCAATGGTGAAAATTTTTTTTTGAGGGGTCACTTCCCTATATGGGGAGACCCCCCTTAAACGCCATTGAAAAATTTTTCTACCCTTGAACTTTTAAGAGGTCACCACTTCTGACCTTTTTACAAAGTTTCATGGCTATAGCCTCTATAGTTTCGGAGAAAAAGTGCTGTGACATACAGACGGACGGACGGACGGACGGACGGACGGACAGACGGACAGACGGACAGACGGACAGACGGACACAGGTCGTGATTGCAATAGGGTTTTGTATTTTAGTACAAAACCCTAAAAAGCAGTAAAAGAAATCATTAACTGTTCGTACTCATCAAAACTTCACCACATAATTGTCCACTCATGCCAGCTTCATTTTGATCAAATATTAGGTTTGGCTGTAATACAAAGAAAAACTTTTAAAAACAGTATTAGTATTTTCGTACGACTTACAACATTTATTTTCGGGATTGCATTCTTGGCCAAGCTCCTCCTTACTCCAATAGCAAGAACATCTTCAGGCACAAAGTGGTCGGAGTACACAACCAATTGCTTGCGTGTGTCAGCATCAGGACGTTCTATAGCCAACAACCACTGCCTACGCATTTCCACGTCATTGGGGAACATTAAAAAATATATTTTAATTAGTATTGCACAAACAATAAATCTTATTCTGAAAATGTTTCAAAATATTTCCCAGCACCCATCATTATAAATGCTTTATAGTGACAACACTGAACTAAATCCCCCGGGCTTATCACACTTGACAATTCCCATGGCATTTGCTATGAAACATAAACAAAAATTAGCTAACTTTAATTCAACTTAAAACGATTAATCCCGCTAGGTTTAACACTGCACAAATTTCATATCAAACCAATTAATATATTGTCGCGTGTTTTTGGTTCGCGGCCAATAATTTTTAATGTTCCGGGAAAGTGAAAACGCAATGTCTTTTAAATTAAATTAAAAGAGTTTATTTGATTCGTCAAAAATGCACAATCACTTCACTAACAATTTCACAACTTTAATTTTCACTATTAAAATTCTACCTTCCACTTGTCCATAAATGTCTATCGCAATTGTCTACTTAAAATCACTTCACACTCAAACAATCAATATCGCCTGCACTTCGCGTATCGCAGTTTTCTATCGCGGTTGTAATAACTGATCCCCCCATTCATTCAGCTCGCCTTTATATAGGGTTTCTAATCATTCAACTCAGTTCTCGTACATTGGTGAATTAGCGGGAACATTCCAGCATGAATGAATGGAGCAGTGATTCACTTTCAGATGTTGTTCATGCTTGTTAGGTTCTCGTGGTTTCGAGTAAATTCGTTTTGTTGATGCTCTTAATTGTTGTGAAAACAATTGCGACAGTAGCTCGCAGAATTATTTGTACATGTAACAATATGTTAATTTAATTATAAAACCAAAATAAACACCTGAAAAATGATTTCCCGTTAAAATGGGATGAATTGTTTCTACAGTTTTTCACCAAGCACTTCATTTTTGACTTTTAATTCGATTTAAAACCGCACACGATAAATCAAAAGTACATCCGTATCACACGCGATATCACTTTCGAATGTTTTCCGAAACCGGGATGAAATAGTTCAACGAAAAATGATCAACAGAACGCCGCTGATTTTACCGTTTCGTATCGGTTTGTAAATTTGTTATGACAGTTCTCAGTGGATGACAATTAAATCCCTTTCATCTCTTTCTTCCTCATAGAGGGTATCTCTTTTCAACTATTCTTCCTCCGGCTGATTTCACTTCACTCATGTACACTGTACGTGTGCCATATCGCTGTTCCTGTAGTACTTCTTCAATGTACTTTTCATAAGAATACTAATTTTTATAAGGTTCCTTATATTTTTGGGGGCAGGTTATGGAAACCTTTTCCCTTTATGGCATCGCAGTGGCGTGATATTATAACCGATATGTTATTGAATAGGTCAGCGTCTGAATTTTCCAAAAAGCATAAATTTGTGGTGTTTCGTAAAAGTTTAAGGGCGGGTTTAGTGGTTGAAAGCCAAAAAAAATCCCAATTTTTCACGTGTCAACTCCCCAAAACTTTAAATCGGTTTTTCTCCCCTTAAACGTGCAAATTTCGCGTTTATACGTTCTAATTGAAAAGCTTAACCCAAACTAGTGTTTTGGTGGTCGGAACATGTTTTAGGCAAAATATCTAGAAATAGCTGTTTCTAGAACACGTGCAGTTTTTGTGACGAGATTTTCAGCTTTGATTGCTTACTGAGCCCGTAATTTTAATCCGATTGTTGGAATTTTGGTCTTGTCTTATAATTGCGTTTGTTTAGTTTGTGTCAAGTGCAAATATGTAGTAATTTCCATGTAAACACTAGTTTTTATGACGCCCAGGAGGCATAGACATGTATTTGTCTAAAATACGTCAATTTCCTTATCAGACCTCTGGCTTTAATCGTTCACTGTAGCCACAGTTTCTATTCGATTATCAAAATTCTGGCCTCATTTTGTAGCTGTCAGTTTGTTGTTTACGTCAAATACAAGTTTTTAGTACTTTTCATAAGAATACTAATTTTTATAAGGTTCCTTATACTTTTGCGGGCAGGTTATAGAAACCTTTTCCCTTTATGGCATTGCTGTGGCCAGCAATCAATTACGAAAATCTGAATAAGTAGGATGTACAATATTATTTTACCAAATATAAACTTCAAAAGCATGCATAAGAGTTAGGTAGTTGGGAAAGTGGCAGCAACATTCAAAAATTATCATAAAAGTCCAAATTAACATGTACTTGACATTATTTTCACTCAAGATCAGCTTTTGTTAATGGTTAATTATCTTCATCCGATCTTTATATAAACCAGAATAGCCAGACATTTATTTCTAGTTTCTACAAGACTTAAATAGAAACATTTGATTCTTGAATTAGATTTGATTTGTGTATTGGCTGATTTACCCTAATTTAGGCATTTCAAAGTCATTTTACAAGCAGTATTGTTTTTCTACTTGGTTTTTTTTTATGAAAAATAACCATTATATTTGAATCTAGAAGTGCATTGTATTGTATTGAACTTTCGAAAAAAAATTTTAACACACATTTGTGAAACAGAAAACCCAAGAAAAATAATGATGATTAAATAATGGCCCAGTAAGAAGTACTAAATGGGTACGTCAATTATATAGTACATCTGTAGAGGGTTTTTGTTATTTATTTGTATGTGGAGGTCTCTTGGTGTACAGAAGTTGCACCCATAATTTAATTGCACCTATGTTTAGCTGTTATTTTGACTCCCCGTAGGGTGGAACTGATCTGGTAATTCAAAGGGGTGCAACTGCTATTGTTGGGTTGTCGTCTCGGATTTCAGTGAAGCCGACGGGGGCTGACGTTCCCGGGGTATCCGAATCGCTTAGTAAAAATACTAGGATTGGAACTGGATCCGAAACATAGTGGCTTTGTGATTGTTCGATAACAAGATCAACTCATTGCTGCGAACCTCAACCCTGGAGGTATATTCTGGTACTACGGGCAGCTGATGAGCCTCCATCTCCGGATGTTCAGCTGATTGGTTGCGACCCTTCAGGGAGTATCGTGGTGGCTTGTGGCGCAAACAAAGGTTCACGTGTACCTTATAGCATCAGATATAGCAAGATCTTGGATCCACCAGTATGAAGGTGGAGAGTTCGCTCAATGTGAACTGGCACCGAACTTGCGGGCAAATGATTGGCGGCTAAACCAATCGTTGTCTAATGGTGACCGTGAGGCTAGGTCTGTAAAGCGTAGGTACTCACGTTAATCAAGCGACAAATGTCATTTTGACTCTAAGACTTTAAAATATGAAATGTTAAAAAGGCAATTAAATCTTGGCAATGATGGTAACAAGTTCTGTCTCGTGTCAAACTCAATATTATTTTATGTATTGTAACCCTCGGCTCGTTTATTTATTGGACCAAGTAAATATCTTAGCAGCATTAATATACCTTTTTAAAAAATAATATTGTTGTCAGAACCGAACTTATGCTTAGATTAAATCAAGCAGGTCGCTATAACTGAGATTTCAAAGGAATAGTCAGATAGTAGTAGTTTTAATGACTAATGTAATTAAAGCTGGCAGGCAGGCAGCACCATAGTTAAAGTCAGTTTCACCCATTTCAAATGGACTCTGCAGTTGAGTGAAATCTTTGAGCAATGCACACGAGCTCCGAGTTATGTCTGATGATGCACACGAGGTTCTTAATTGCTTTTTGAGATCCCAAAACGTTAATATTGACGGAAATTTGTGATACGCTCACGAAGCGCTTTGGCAAGAATGAAATTAATTTTCTGAGGGGGTCCAATTTCGATTGATCTGGCTATAAAACGGTGAATTGATTGCAAATTTTCGCTCTTCACCTACACCAAGGATTTTCTCAATGTGATTGTGGTACTTTTCTCGATATAATGCTTATTAAACACACCAGAGGCACTCAAATATAAGCGAGCCTCTTACTTTTGAGGACTTAAAAAGCGTGACCTAGATAGGTAAGGCATCAGGAAGGGTAGAGAGAATCCATATACATAGCTCTGGGCCAAGATGACCGCCCAAGTGGTGTGTTTAGTTATCCTCACAATGAGCGAAAGAGAGCTTCATTCTTTGGTTGCGCTACGCATGATAAAAAAGTTTTTTGTGAACAAAGTGACCGGGTGCTTGCACAGCTCAAGGAGTATACACTTTTATGGCTAAGATTGAAAGCACTACACAATCGAGTCAAATAGGCTCTCTATAGAGAGGAGAAAAGAAGGGGAACTAGGACCATCAAATGTCAAAGCTCGTTTGCCCATCTGCAAGGCTCTCAAGGAGTTTTGGTCGTTCATTTCCTTCACAATCGCCGTACAATAAATTTTGCTTACTACTGCGATCTTTTTGCTCAGACTCGAGCTACTTATCAGTTAAAAAGGTACCATCAACCTTTCGCGACATCTCGCTTTTGTACGATGATACAAGACCTCAAACTGTAGCCCTAAAAACCCAAAAAATTGATGAGATGTATTGGGCTACACTTGATCATCCTCTTTACACAACTGACTTTCCACCTTGCAATTTCTATATGATTGCATCCTTCAAGCAAGCATTTAGAGGAGAACGTTTACAAATGATTACCAGATTGAAAAGTTTGTGCACAATTGGTTAGATATCCGTCCAAAGTCATTCTTCAAAATCAGCATTAGCCAACTACCCATCCGACGGAATAAATGCATTACCAGGGAGAGTAACTATGTTTAAAAAAAACTATAAAATCGGTTTTCTTTTTAAATGTGAAATAACTTTCTTTTGACAAAAGGCTAGCTTATATTTGAATGACTATTGCATGCTTCACTCAGAGATATTCAAGCACATGTAGGGGAGTTGTGCTAACTCTGACATAGTAAGGTAAGATGACACATTAGCAACATTAATTTAAATATTCGCGCTAATGTTGAGGCCGTGACGTTTTAGGGGGTACTTATAGGTGTCGCTAGCATTGAAGTCAGCATGATGAAATGTCAACACGTATTAGAAAGTATTGAATGTTTTCATAATTTTAACTTGAAAAAATATATGGTCACACTTTTGTTTCCTAATGAAAATACACGCTATGCAAAGTTCTTTTAGTTTAAGTAATTTGAAATGTAAAGTAAGATTATTATATGGCTGAAATATTTATAAGGGCATATTCTAACCTGAAATATGTTGTAACTATAGTTAAATAAAACTTGCGTTATCCATTTGGCAAGATGATATACTGCCCATGGGCGTAAGATGGCATTGTATGTCATCTTACCATTATAAAGGAGGATAAAGTGGACTTTGTTTCTTTTTAAGGGTTTTGTACTAAAATACAAAACCCTATTGCAATCACGACCTGTGTCCGTCTGTCCGTCCGTCTGTATGTCAAAGCACTTTTTCTCCGAAACTCTAGAAGCTACAGCCATGAAACTTTGTGAAAAGGTCAGAAGTGGTGAATTCTCGAAAGTTAAAGGGTGAAAAAAATTTTCAAAGGGGTTTAAGGGGGTCTCCCTCTAGGGAGGTGGCCCCTCAAAAAGAAAATTTTCACCGTTGGTAGTCGAGTAGGGTGTCATTGGAAAGGTCTAAATGAGATCTTTTCAAAACAAGTCTTATAATTGCCTTATCTGTACCGAGGGGGCAGGGGAAGGGGAAATGTACGAGCTTTTCGCGTGACCTCCCCCCCCCCCGCGCGATTGGACTCATCCGAAAAATCTGAAAAAATCATGAATGTAGACCTTTATGAGTACAACAACAACAAATACATGAAAAGTCGAAATTCACTCAAGTTTGTTAGTAATAGTATGATTTATGAATTTTATGTTTTCATGAATAAAATCTTAACGGTACCCTTAAATTTAATAACATTCAGCGAAAAGATGACTATTTATAAGATTGACCTGTCCTGAAAGTTTCATAAAGATCAAAAAGCATTTAACGAAGTTATAGTGATTTGAATTTTCCTGTATTACTATGGAACAATATGCGCTGTATTACTATGGAAATATATGGCTATGGAAGCATATGCGCTTTTTACTGACATAGACACTATAGCTTTGCTTGGATTTGCATGAAAATTTCAGGAATGATAGGTATCATGAATATCTTTGAGAATTGGCTCAACTAGTGGCATCAGTAATCGTAAAACAAAATAGTGGCTGTTTTAAATGCGAAGATTGAATATTTTTGAGTTATTTTTCCCCAACTTCAACGTTTAAAGAGCATGCTTTTAACACTCGATTAATTTTAATGAATAACTGAAGATGATCATAGGTGAAACAAGTCAAAGAGGCAGGAGAGAACTCCTAGCAAAAGGACTTGGTAACCATTCTAGGATTCGAAAAAATTGGCCATGAATCGATAATTACAGTTCAGGAGTTGCCCCTGAAAAAAACAGTCCCATCAAAGGTAGGCGATATGTGTATCAAATGAAAGTTCTTTATGGGAGCTTTTCAAAACAGTAGTTAAAGTGACAGTTTTTGCTTCAATGGGGGCACAGGGGGGGGGTTGAATACATGAAAAATTTATTTCCTCCCTCGCAAATGGACACCTGTGATCTAAAAAATCTGAAAAAATTATCAAGGGATCTATTTATAGGCGTAACAATAACAAATAACTCAGAAGTCGAAATTCGTCCAACTTTGTTGATAATAGTTTGATCCTCAAATTTCACATTTTCTCCAATAAAACCTTCTTTGATATGCTTCTTGATTTTATTCGTTGCTGGTTACTGCATTTTGTAAATTGAGTACAAAACCCTCCTGACATGAGCGTAGGTCTGTCTAGCCAACTTGTTGCTTCTTATATAGGGCTCTAAAATAAGAGGTGTTATTTTGAATAGCCCGCAATTTCGGTAGATGCCACTTTTGAAGCTATCATTTTTTAACATTTGACATGTGAAAACTACGCCATTAATAATAATTGGATGATACACGCTTCAACATCGCATTGAAATTATTAAAATTCACTATAAAAACTGTGAAAATTTGGCAGAGCCGGTTCGCAAAGCTCGAACATTTTTGGGTCGTTGTGAAACACCTTGTCGGACCGCAATACAGAAATTGGTGGAAAAATTTGAGGTGTTGGGACAACTTAGTGATGTGAAGAATAAAACCCGTGTACGTCACTCAATAACAGCCGAGAATATTGCTGACGTAGCCGAAAGTGTTGAAGAAAACCCAGATTTGTCCATTCCTCGTCGTTTTTTGGAATAAGACATTCCACAAATGTCATTTCACCGTATTTCGCATGAAGATTTGGGTCTTAAGGCTTATAAAGTTCAGTTAATACAAGAACTCAAGCCAGTCAATCATCAACAACGTCGTGTTGTCCTCGGAATTCTATCGAAAAATCATCTTGAGTGATGAGGCCCATTCTCACCTCGGTGCCATCGTCAACAAGCAAAATTGTCGCATCGGGGGCCCGGAAAACCCATGAGTTATTGTTGAAAAGCCTATCTATCCTCAACGTGTGACTGTTTGGTGCGGTTGATGGTCCGGTGGAGTCAATGTACCTTACCTTTTTGAAAATGAGGCTGGAGTAACAGTTAAGGTGAAAGGATTGCGCTATCGAGAGACGATTAATGATTTTTTATGGCCGGAATAGATGGTATTGATCTTGACAACGTTTACTTACAACAAGACGGCGCTACGTGTCACACAAGCAACGAAACCATTGATCTTTTATGGGAGAAGTTTTCGGACCGTGTTATCTCTCGAAGAGGTGATCACAATTGGCCACCGACATTTTATTATTTAACACCTTGCAAACTTTGAGGCCACATGAAAGGAAAGGTCTGCACCAACAGCCCAGCGTCGATTTAAGACCTCAAAGATGGAAAACGTGAGGCTATCGAGGACATAGGGCAGCCACTTTACGATTTGATTATGAAAAATTACATGAAAAGGATATGGTCCTGTAAGCATGGTAGTGGTGGTCATTTGGCTGATGTTATTTTTCACTACTTACAACATACCTTCTTCTTTATGACGAAATACACATCAAATCATTTGTATTAAAAAATGTCATTGTTGTTTTAATATCAAAATAACAGCTCTTATTGGAAAACCCTGTACAAGATGCCTGGTAATGACAAACGAAAGTCAACGCGAAAGAGTTGGTCACAAGAAAGTATGAAAAAGGCCATTTAAACTTTCAAGAAAGATAAGATGGGTTGGTTTTTAGCATCGAAACATTTTAATGTACCACAAACAACGCTTCGACGTCATTATTATAAAACAATTGATTTGTCATTTTTTGGTCCACTTCAGGCTTATTATTACCGAGAGATGTCTACTTTACTTGGATGAAGAACCATCCTGGCAGAACTATACCCCTATACCAAGTTACTCAAATTTTGGAATATAAGGAGCGGTAGGGAGAAACCTGGAATTCATCTCTTTAATCTATACATTTTCCTAGAGGAGATGTATTTATTGATCGCAGTTACTGAAAATGAATTGGTAGCAAGTAGTTTATCTCAACCCAAGGAAAATGACAAAGAAGGCAATTCTTCAGAATCTACAGATATTGCCGAAAAGGTGATGGCCGTAGTAACTGACAACTCATACGAGCAAACAGATCTTAAGACACGTGTCACTCCCAGAGACGGTGAAAATCGTCGCTCATCCCTTACAATTTTGTCACTAAATGTTCCTACTCATTCATTATGTATGGAGAGCACGGCCGTGTAGGCGATAAAGCTGTTGAACAAGAACTGATAGACAGTAAAGCTATTGGATAAGGGTGAAGCTATTGGACAATGGTAGTTAAACAATGAAGCTGTTACACAAGGGCAGATAGACAATTAACCTGATGGACAAGAGCGATTGGTTGATGAAGTTGTTGCATAAGGGCAGATAGACGTCGAAGTTATTCCAGAAACAATCTGTGAAAAGGGTAAAGAACGGATATCGAGTAACATTCAAATTTTAACTGGACATCTGCTCTTACAAATGAAAGTGCTTTATACTATATTATGCATGCTTAAAGAAGTTTCACCACTACTAGAAGCTGTTTCAACAGAGAAATGTAGAGCTAACACAGAAGTCGGTGGGGTAAAAGTCTTGCCGAGGCCCATTTATGAGTGGTATAAAAGCAGCAACACAGAAGAAAAAGGAAAATCGCAAATCACTGAAAAAACAAAAACAAATGATGCGTGCTATATTTGACACTGAGGACGTGGAACCCAAGCCTGCGCCTAAAAATTCTAGAGACACACGAGGTCAAAAGTAGAAAAAACCAGTTCAGAACGATGAGTTCGACCTTGAAGATCCTTCCGCCGATGAGGACGAGGGAAAAGTTGATCCAGCTTACATTTACTGCAATGAATTGTTTTGCTAAAGAGGCGAAAAGAACATTGTGTAAAATGCCAACTTTGTTCTAATTGGTGTAATACACTTTGCGCAGATGTACCTGCAAAATGAAATATTCTCCTATGAAAGTGCATACGCACTTGAAGAAACTCATGACACAGCCGATGAAGCCGAAACAGACACACCAGATACCTAGATATGCCTTCAAATCTGAGTTATTGAGTTCCAAAATAGAAAAGAAACCACAATCGACTAAGCCAGGACCTGTAACAGATGCTGCAGAAATTCAAAGTAAGCCATGCAACGGGTGTGGCATGAATCATCGCAGTTAGTTTCTTCACCGTGATTCAGATTGTGATTTCTGTCATTATAGAGGTCCCAGGTTCAAAGTTTATAAGAAACAAGTTGGGTAAACAGACCTACGCTCATGTCAGAAGGGTTTCGTATTCAGTTTTCAAAATGCAGTCACCAGATTGAATAAAGTCAAGAAGCATGTCAATGACGATTTTATTGGAGAAAATATGAAATTCGAAGATCATACTATTATTAACAAAGTTGAACGAATTTCGACTTCTGAGGTTTTTGTTATTGTTAGACTCATAAATATCTCCCTTGATAATTATTTCAGATGTCCATTCGTGAAGGAGGACACCACATTTTTCATGTATTTCCCCCCTGTACCCAACTGAAGCAAAAACTGACGGTTTAAGAACTGTTTTGAAAAGCTCCCGTGAAAACTTTCATTTCAGACTCATATCGGCTACATTTGATGAATTTTTTTTCAGAGGCCACTCTCCTGTACTGTTATCATCGAATAATGGCCAATTTTTTCGAATCCTAGAGTTGTTACAAAGCCATTTTGCTAGGAGCTCTCTCCCGCCTCCTTGACTTTTTTCACTTATGAGTATTAATTGAAGGGGTTAAAGTCAAAGTGGTGTAAGTCAATTGTCGGTAGAAGTTGACTTAGGCACAGAAATGCGATGTAAAAATAAAAAACTGTTTATAAAAAAAGTGGAGTAAGTCAGAGCTTCACTCATGTCGTCGTTAGGATGGCAGCACAAGTTAGACTGATAATGGATCATCTGTTTTGTTGATAACTGAAGTGGCGTGAGTCACATTTACACCAGTGTGGTTGTAATAGTTTTCATCGAGTGTTGAATGCATGCGTGAATACTCAAAGAAACGATGGATTGTGAAATAAGTTTAAGGGATCCGTTGGATGAGCTGGAGTCCGGTGGTGAATGGGAGCGTGAACAATTAGAAAACACATCAGAAACAGATGATGGTAAGTACTATTCACCTTCTCACCTCTCAGTTACTCACCGACTGACCTATTTCGTTGCAACTTTTATAGCAAGTACTTACATTAGACTATGCCTTAGCTCCTTTTGGTCTATTATTCTCTGAATAATACACCTTTGTAATCGGTTCGGAAAAAAAGAAAGGAAAAATAGAGAAAAAATGCATGAAGAGTGATGTTTTTAGTGAATTTTCTGTGATTATTGAAAACGGTCGTGTTGAGTATCGTTTTTCATGTAATTTTGGATGCTGAATCGAGGCTTCCCCTGCCGTTTTTTATTTCGGTAGTAAGTGTAACAAGATGTTTGTTCTTTCAGAATCAGAAAGAGATGAAGAGGTCGACGGCGGACGCCAGCGCAACTAATTTCTTACTGCTGGAACTTCTGAGAATCGAGAAAACGCTCACTCAAGAACGAGGAAAAGACAAAAACACGAAAGTAAAGCTCAAAAGCGAAAGCGAGCACGAAGTTCAGGGCTCCCGTACGTGTCCTCTAGAGGAAAAGAAGTGGCCGGTAAGCTGTATCAAAACTCTGATTGTAAATGTAAAAATGAGTGTGTGGAGAACGTACCTGAAGTGGCGAGGCGAGAAATTTTCGACACCTTTTGGAAGCTGAGCAGTTTTTCTGAACAAAACGTATTTTTATGTGGTTTGATTGTGCAACAGAAACCTAATGTAAGACGCCCACGAAATTCAACGAGAAATGCAAAGTCTGTTTCAAACAGCTTCAGATTCCAAGTCAGAGGCAAGAGCGTTACTGTGTGCAAGCGTTTTTTCTTACAAATACTTTGAATTTCGGATGGGCGAATGACAAGGGCAATACAAAAAGCACGAGAAGGTCAACAACCAGGAAGTGATGGCCGAGGACGCCATCTCCCCAAATATAAAACACCGGAGGCTGCCATGAATGGTGTGCGTGACCACATAGCATCTTTTTCATCGTATCAATCGCACTACAGTAGATCAGAGAACCCTAACAGGAAATACCTTCCTCCTGACATGAATGTACGTACAATGTATAAACTGTACAAAGAAAAGTGCATAGAAAAAGGTGATATTCCTGTTTCTAAAGCCATCTACCGTCGAACCTTTAGCAATGAGTTTAATTTGCATTTCCACCGGCCTCTCAAAGATACGTGCACCAGATGCGATGTGCTTGACAAGAGATTGAAGTGTGTGAAGATGAAGACGAATCTACAAAGCTGAAGGCTGAAAAAGAATTACACCTCAGAAAAGCCGAAAAGGTGAGAGAGGCTAGAGATCGGGGCACAGTGAAAGCACAGGAAGACGAATCTTTCTATGGTCTGACATTTGACCTCGAAAAGGCTTTGCCATTTCCTGTTTTGACGACGTCCGTGGCTTACTATAAGCGGAATATGTATTGTTATAACCTTGGCTGTCATGAACTTGGAACAGGTTTGGGCTTCATGTTCTGCTGGGATGAAACGATCGCGCTTCGTGGGTCTCAAGAGATTGGTTCCTGTATCGTCAAACATCTTGCAGCAAGAGCGTAATATTAAGTTTTCTTTGTACCTCATGAAGTACATACAGGTTCCTCAAAGCAATGCAAAAATTATCGATCACAAATTTATGGTAAGTGGCCACTCTTTTCTACCCAACGACTCTGAATTTGGATCAATTGAATTGTACGCCAAGAACAAGTTGATTTATACTGCAGACGATTGGTACAGTATCATACTGAAGTGCCGAAGGAACAATCCATTCATGTTCACGAAAATGGGCCGAGAGGATTTCAAATCTGTTGCAAAGTTGGAAAATTGTATCACGCGAAGAAAGAAAAATGAGAACAACATTGCTGTTAATTGGTTGAAAATTCAATGGATACGAATTTTGAAAGATCAACCTTACACTCTCTTCTACAAAGAAACTGTGAATGAGGATTTCCCATTTTCTAAACTAAATCTAAAGGCAGCAAGGCCCGGTAGGCGACATTCTCTGGCCAACATTTCTCAAGATGTTTTGTACCCAAGGGGAAGGCCTGTTACCGAGGCTAAAAATAAAGATATGCTTGATCTTCTGCGATACATTTCACCAGTGAAACATGATTTCTTCGTTTCGCTGCGAACCACTATTGAAGGAGGTGAGGAGCTTGTAGATGTTGGACCTCTGGAAATTGTGGAAACCACAAATCCTGATGAAATAGACTGAATCCGTTTTGCCATGTTAAAAAAATTAAGAATCCATTCGTGATAAAAAATTAAATTTTTTTGTATTATTCTCATACTTTGTGTAATGTTCAATAAAATTCATTCATTTGCTACTCTTTTTAGGGTTTTATGTAAATAATTTTACAAAACCCTTCTAAAATCGCGTCCTGTCTGTCCGTCCGTCCGTGTGTCACAGCAGTTTTTCTCGGAAACTACTTAAGCTAGAAACATCAAATTTTGTATGTAGGTGTAAAGTGGTGTCCTCTTCAAATTTCAACTATAAACAAATTTTATAAGGTATTTGAGGAGGGTCTCCCCATATAGGGGAGTGACCCCTCGAAAAAAAATTTCATTGAAGGTAGCCAATATGGATATCAAATGAAAGGTCTTGATAAGAACTTTTGAAAACAGGTCTTAGTTTGGCAAAGTTTGCGTCGAGGGGCGCGCAGGGAGGGGAAATTTGTGTCCCCCCCTCGCGATTGGACACCTGTGATCCGAAAAATCTTGAAAAAATCAGGAATGTAGGCCTTGGTGAGGACAACAACAACAAATACTTGGGAAGTCGCAATTCACTCAACTTTGTTAGAAATAGTATAATTTATCGATTTTACGTTTTCTTGAATAAAATCTTAACGGTACTTTTGAATTCAATGAAATTCAGTACACAGATGACGTACAGATTGATATACCCTGCAAGTCTCATAAAGATTGAATTATATCTAGCGAAGTTATAGCAGTTTGAATTTTCCTGTATTACTATGGAACAATATGCGCTGCATTTATTACTATGGCAACATATGGCTATGGAACAACATGCGCTTTTTACCGACTCAGACACTACAGTTTTGCTAGGATTTGCATGAAACTTTCAGGAATGATAGGTGTCATGAATATTTTTGAGAGTCGGTTCAGCAAGTGGTGTGGTGAATAATTTTGAGTTATTTTTTCCCAACTTCAACGTTAAAGGTGCATGCTTTGAACACTTGATTCAATTTAATGAATGAATGAAGATGAGCACCTACATTAAATGCTCATATGTGAAACAAGTCAAGGAGGCGGGAGAGAACTCCTCGCAAAAGGGTTTTGTAACCATTCTAGGATTCGAAAAAATTGGCCTTTAATCGATGATAACAGTACAGGAGAGTGGCCCCTGAAAAAAAAATTCATGAAACGTAGCCGATATGAGTATGAAATGAAAGTTTTCATGGGAGCTTTTCAAAACAGTTGTTCAATTGTCAGTTTTTGCTTCAGTGGGGGCACAGAGGGGAAATACATGAGAATGTGTTTCCTCCGTCGCGAATGGACATCTGAAATAATTATCAAGGGAGATATTTATGAGTATAACAATACCAAAAACCTCAGAAGTCGAAATTCGTTCAACTTTGTTAATAATAGTATGATCTCCGTATTTCATATTTACTCCAATAAAATCATCTTTGACATGTTTCTTGATTTGATTCGATCTGGTGACTGCATTTTGTAAATTGAATACAAAACCCTTCTGACATGAGCGTAGGTCTGTTTACCCAACTTGTTTCCCCCATGTCACTCGACTAATACTAAATATTTTGCTTTCATAACTGATCACGCAAATATATGTACATCCCGATAAATCTTTACCAGTACTTTGTGTCAGCAAGGTGGTCACCTACGAAGATTACTTCGCACATTTTGATTACGGTGCGATGCGCAAAAACACCAAGAACACGAGTTCAGACTACGGTTCGAGAGCTACGCTGCATACGGCACACTTAGGAATAGATCAGGGTACGACTATGTGGTGGTACTACAGTCGCAAGTTACACATGGTTAAATGGAAGCGCATACACTGCGATTTACGACAATTCTGGCCGGGTCGATAGTCGCAAAATTTTTTTTTAAACCAGTTTAGTAGGAAGTTCTTGTGATACTTGCGCAGGTGCACATCATTTGGCAAAGATATACCTTCAAATGATGCATATTAGTTCTGCGCGAATGAAGTTCCTTTGCAAATCTTGTCGTATTGTGTTCATATTTGCGTCTGAAAATCGCTCGATATGACAGTCAAATCGCAATCTGGCCGAACCCTGAATCATATTTGAAGAAGGAGAGAAATACCTACGAATCATGAATTTGACTTATGCGTACTGAATCAGGTAAAATAACTTCCAGGAATGATCGCAGGTGAAACGCGCAAAGATTTTCACTTGAAAGCAATCCTGCAATTTCTAAAAACTAGAGTAGTTTTTGCCTAGCTATCACTTTAAACCTCCAGAATCTAAATACATAATCAGTTTTGGTTAGTTGTTGTTTGAACATTGAGTTGTTATCTCACAATCAATTCGATCAGATATTTTGGGCAACCTCGATCTTTTGATTACTGGTCAGGAACCGACACAGACATTGAGAAATTGGCCAAGTCGTTCTTGAGTTGCAAAATCTGTATTCACTAAGATTCCGTGTGCACAAAGGTTATTCAGAAACAACCATCTGACTTCACTACCATATGCAGGACCTTCAAAGTACAGTCTTCCACAAAAGTCAAGGTACAGTGATAAATATCATGAAAATTGTTTGATATTTTTATTTAAAAAACCTATAGTGATAAAATTTTTTTGGTATTACTTCAACTATAATCATTACACTTTAAATTCATGTAAAACAAAACGAAAATTCTGTCGTATTAATATATTATTACATATGATGTGTTGGAAAGTCAATGAATGAAGTCCACAAAAGTCATGGTACACCTAAAGAAAAATGATACAAATTGTAATTATAGTCTTGCAAAGTTATTTGAATTATACTTTTCTTAATATTTTGTCGGATATCCTTTCATCTGAATTACTGACTTCAGTCTTTTAAGCATAGAATATACCAATTTTTTAGTAAATTCGCTGCTGATTCTGGCCCACTCCTCCAATATAACATCCTTAAGCTGCGCCTTGCTTAATATCACTCTTTTTCGGATTTTTGTCTCAAGCTCATTCCAAAGATGCTCTATAGGGTTCAAATCAGGGCTTTGAGGCGGTGTAGCAAGCATGCGAGTATTGTACAATAGCCACATTCGAACTTTATGCGCAGTGTGCTTAGGGTCATTGTCCTGTTGAAACAAGAAATCTTGTCGTATACCTAATTTGGCTGCACTTTGTTTCATGTTGTTTCGTAGAATCTCTAAATAAGAGTTCTGATCCATAGTATTTTCGATGAATGTCAGATTTCTAACTCCAGCAGCAGCCATGCAACCCCAAACCATAACACCACCGCCTCCATGTTTTACTGTTTTAATAGTGTTCTTGGGATTAAATGCTTCTCCTACCTTTCGCCAGACCCTCTTATGCCCATTTACACCAAATATACAAAATTTAGACTCATCCGAAAATAAAACATTATCCCAAAACGTTATTGGTTATGCTTTTGCAAATGTTATTCTTTTTTGTTTGTTTATGGAACTTACAAGAGGTTTTCTTCTAGGCGTACGAGATGAAAATCCAGCTTCTACGACAGCTCTGCGCACAGTTTCTGCGCTAACCTCCTTCTTATCATTAATTCCAAGAACATCGCAGATTTTTCTACAGCTTAGAAATGGATCTTTTTTTACCATTCGCGAAATTTTTCTCTTGTCCTTTGCACTTAGTTTAGATGGACGACCTGTTCGGGGCACATTTTCCGCTCTATTTTCCTTCTTAAATCGGTTTGTCACTTTTTGAATGGTTGACCGACTTCGCAACACTAGTTCAACTATTTGAGAATATGATTTGCTCTGATTTGAATGCAGATTAATAATTATTTCACGCTCCTTAATACTCAACTCCTTTCGACTCATTTTTTAAAAATTTTATTAAATAAAAGATACACCACGAATACGGACGCGATATTAAAGACAGCGGCCTACGGTTGTTAACTCACTCTGATAATATGAACTTGGGGGATTCCCCTTTTTACAAATAACAGGGCATTTTCTGCAACTGTACCAAGACTTTTGTGGAGTAGAAAAGAGACATTGCCAACAAAAAATGATTATCTTCAATGATCATTATTGCCGAATCCCTTTAAATTTATGAAAACTTAAATTCAACAGAACTCGTATTATTACCATTTCATAACTTTTGGTTTTCAAATAAAAATATTGATTCAGTAATACAATTTTCAGTTACCGATTCTCTGTACCTTGACTTTTGTGGAAGACTGTATATGAAAAAGTCTATTTTTTTCTTCGATGAATCATGCATGGAGATGTGGATCCCTGGAACCATTGTAGCTTGTTTGGGTTATCTGAACTATTAGATCGAGTACCTAGACAAAATGTGCAAGTGAGACATTAATCAAATTAAAGCTTTGGAACGTGAAGTTCTAAAGAGCAGCAAGCTAACTTGCAATACATTGCGGACCCATCGCAAGAGAAATCCCCTTCATCGAGGCAAGTTTTCTTCTATAAAAACGACGCAGACCTGCTCCTGTACATGCTCAGCAAGCACGGAACACTGAGCATAGAAATGGAGCTCTCAGCCAAAAGTTGAACAAGCACCACCGCAATAGCAGTTACCTCCAAATGCGCAGTTATTCATCTTTTCGGTTCAGTAAATAGATAGGAGGGAGAAAATGTTGTACATAAAGGATTTTCCATTAAGGACATAACAATTTTATCTTTTAATAAAACACAGAAATATTTGAGATGTTGAGTTCAAATTCATTGTGAGTGTAGTGCAAGCATTAGATTTTATGAATTTTGGTTGTGTGACCACCACGAGTTCATTTACAGCGATCGATTCTCTGGGCTCGATTTTTCACAACTCTGGCACATGTTGGCTATTTTGCAAAGGATGTTGTTTTTGAGCTCGTCTAAAGCTGCTGGCTTGTTGGCGTAGACCAGTGACTTGAAAACCCCATACAAAGAAATCTAATGGCGTCAGATAGCATGAAGGAGTTAGCCATCCGAACGGACCATTTCTCGAAAAAACACGTTCACCAGATTTGTCTTTCAGTAAATCGATTGTGAGGCATTCTGCGTGGTAAGTGACACCGTCTCTTTAAAACCACATATCCTTGATGTTAAGTTCATCAAATTTTGGCCACAAACTATCTTCTAACATAACACCATAGCGCCCTCCGTTGACGATAACATGACGATTGTTTATATCTACGAAAACCTTCGGCCCAATCGTACCACAGCATGAAAACTGAAACTGCTTCTTGCGGATGTAACGGTGTCCCAAGAAGCACATTGGGTTTGTTGCTGACGAACAGCGAATATTTTGTTTATTAACAATGCCATTGAGCCAGAAATGAGCTTGATCGCTGAAGATGATTTTTCGATGAAATTCTTCGTTTTCTTCAAGCTTTGCCAGAGCCTAATTGGAGAATTCCCGGCGTTTCAAATGATCAAGTGGCTTTAGTTCTCGAGTCGATTTGATTTTGTAAACATCTAGGCCAACATCTTCTCGCAAATTACACCACAGTGCCGTTTGAGCGATGCCCGTTTCTTGAGAACGACGTGAAATCTACTGGTTTGGCTGATTTTGAATCGTTGCACTAGCATTTGCGATATTGCCTTTGTTTCAAGCGGAACGACATCTTTATGGATCCAAAACGTCCAATGGTGAAAATTTGGCTCAAATTTATCCACTATAGCACGCACAGCCTGTCGAGTGGGACCATTATTACGGCCGAAAATCGGACTAAGTGCTCTTAAAGTTGAGACGACCGACTCAGGATTTCGGTGGTAATTATTAACAATTTCCAAATGTTGCTAGTCCGTGGGCTTTACCAGGGTAAAAATGTTGATTTTAACTAATGTGCTGACATTGAAAATTTATCAAAAAAGTTTAAGGGTGCGTTCATATAAAGATACGAAATTGTTATGTCCCCAATGAAAAACTCCATAAAATGCTATACCTTCGGCTAGTAGATATTTCACCCCATTTGCAATTTCATTGCAATCATCCTCAGTTTTCATTCTGACTCTTGGATTCTAAAACGGAAAGTGTCATAAAAAGGTAGTTGAATCTTAGCTATTATCGAAACTAGTTCTGTCTCATGTCAAACTCAATACTATTTTACGTAGCTCATAGGTCCCTAATCTATTTGTCAATAAACTTTTTAATTGAGCAAATGCCTCAACAAATTTTGAAATATTTGATAAGACCTAAACTTTTGAGAGACCACCACTTTTGTCCTTTCCACAAAGTTTGAGCTCAGTAGCTTCTATAGTTCATGGAGAAATTTTTCGTGACGCATAGATAGACGGACAGACAGACAGATGGATAGACGGGCAGACAGACAGGACGTGAAACCACCTGGTTTTTTAAATTTTCGTTCACAAAGCCCTAAAAATCATGCAGGTTCATTCAGTAACATATAACTTAGAGCATTTTCATCAGTAAAACTGTATAAGTATCATTAAATTGGACGTAATCAGTCACTTAAGTAGTTCTTTAAAATATCATTTTATACTATCAGTTTTACTAAAATTACAGAAGCTTGGCTATTTGAATTTCTTCCTATTACAACAATCATATACGATCATGTGCTCTTAATTTTCAAAAGAAGATTATTGCACAAAAAGTTTAAAATCTCTCTAAGAGCAACGGAAATGAAAGATCATATGATCTTGTTCCCTCATTTTGTTTGGACGCTTTTGTCACCTAAGTAATCATAATCACCAGATTTGATTAAGCTTCTAATAGGAGGAGATTATCTTCAAAGACTGATTTTATACAGGAAAAGATATATCTTCAAATATTTTGTTGATTTTAAAAGAACAACTTTCAGTTTTCTGAACTTTGTGAAGAGTTTCGGATATTCTTTTGGTTATTATTAAATGCATCAAGAATACTTCTTGTTAGCCTTAAATTTTATACATTAAATTTGCTATAAAGAAGATTTTAATTATCTCTCTTTATGAATTCAACCCACTCAGAAATAACCGTTTGAAAGATTAATTTAGTTATTTCTGTTAATGTTTCCTCTTCCAAGAGTAAATTTACGATGGTGATATTAAGCTTTAGCAATTTAACGGGCATACACTCCATTCACTTTTCCTGCGTATTTGAACAGTAATATCAGTCAAATGACATAAAATCTGATCTGAAAAATTTAAATTTCACACATTAAACATACACTTTCAACTATTTTGAATATTGTTGTAAACCGTCGGTTGATGTATACAAAGAAGAGGTTTACAATTCTGTTTTATTTCAAAAAGCTTTCACTACAGTCCTTCAATATTAATTGTTGATAACACTTAACTAAATATAATATTCGTGATTGCTGCAACCAACCCGATGAACTCCGATCCAGTTTGACCGACCCATGCCGCGCGCTCAAGCTTAGCTCGACGGTCCGTGTAGAAGAAAGATAGGAATCCTCCGAGCTTTAGGAGCGGTTAGATCGAGCAGTCAGAGTAAAGAAAGATTGCACATAATACGAGCTTTAAGAGATGTTGATTGACGCTGTTCGGGTTTACCACATTCCTCCCCTCTTAAAATCTGACGAAGTCATTGAATTTTGATGTGACTCCCCGACTTGTTCTAATTGGGTAACGAGGCTCGACTTCAGCTTCAGGTTCTTCTTGTGTTTCATCCTCACTTCCGGCTTGTTCATCATTGTGAGCGTCAGAGTGGTCGACATGTCGAGGATTATTGCCAGGTGTGATAATTGATTCAACTTCACCAACTGGCAGATTGTTTTCGTCACTAAACTCGGGCAAGTCAAACAATTCAATCAATTCGTTTTTCATATATCGGCGTTTGAGCTGATTCATGTGAGCTCGTACGGTTCGACTTCCTGACGGCGTTGTAATGTCAATTGAGTAATTGACAGCTCCATCTCGGCTTTTCACGAAGCCAGGCGTCCAATTCCAGTTATCACTGGTTGTGTGGAGTTTGTAAAGGATTTAATCTCCGGGTGAAAACTCTCTCCACTTTGCGCCGTGATGCAAGTTAAATTCATTTTCCATTTTTGCTTTCTTTGAAGGAGTTTGATCGATTTGAGGCTTGAGCAAATCGAGTTTTGTGCGCATCTTACGGCCGGTCATCAATTCGAATGGTGATTTCACTCCAAGATTGTATGATGGTGTGTAGCGATACGTCATCAGAAATTCTCGCAATTTTTGTTCGATGGTTCCTTCGGCCTTCTGTAAGCCCTTTTTGAGAAGGTCAACGAATCGTTCCGCCTGACCGTTTGACTGAGGGCTGTAGTAGGCGGTCGTAAGATGCTTGATACCGTGTGTCTTGCAAAAGTTTTCAAACGAGCTCGACACGAATTGAGGTCCATTGTCCGTGACGCAAACTTTGCACAGACCCTGTCGGGCCAGCACATCAGCAAAAAGTTCGACCGTCTTCGTTCCGGTTATTGTCGCCGTTTTTATAACTTCTGGCCACTTGCTATAGGCGTCAACGACCACTAGGAAGTAGGACACGCTGATGGGTCGGCGTAATCAAGGTGAAGGCGCATCCATGGTTCCAATGGCATGGGCCAGGGCTGCAAGGTACATTTGCGTGATGCCTTTGATTCCCTTGGGCAACGTTCGCAAGTCTTAACGATTACTTCTATAGCTTTCGTTATGCCAGGCCAGAAGACTTTGTCGGCTGCCAATAGCTTCATTCGGCACTCACCTGGATGACCTTCATGTAGGTTCTCAAGAATATGTGCTCGCAGTTTTGATGGAATAATGATTTGTTCGCAACGGAAAATGCAATTTTGTACGAATTTTAGCTCATTGTGGTGTCCGAAAAAAGAAGCGACTTCGATTCCTTCGATCTGACTTTTGCGCTGGGGCCAGCAGTCAGTCACAATGAATTTGATCACTTGCTGAAGATTTGGGCAGGCTTTCGTTTCTTCTTGTACTTGTTGGAAGGTGACAGGAAGCTCCTTTGCTGACTGTATTGCGAAACTTAACAACTGTTCGTCATTGTCGTCAATTCTCTTGACTTGTACCGCAGCAATAATTGTCTCTTCATCAGCTTTCATCTGTTTTGACATAGGGCAAGATACGACGTCAGCATATCCGAAGCAGTTGGTTCCAATAAATTCGAACTTAACATCATAAGCCATGATGATTAGTGCCCATCTTTGTAGTCTGTTCGCTATATATACGGGAATTCCGTTTTTCGAACCAAAGATGGACAACAGAGGCTTGTGATCGACTTGCGCGGTAATTTGTCGCCCAGCGATGTAGAAATGTGATCGCTTTAAGCCAAAGATGAGTGCTCGCGCTTCTTTTTCAATTTGGAAATAATTTCTTTCCGCTGAATTGAATGTTGCGACGAAATGCATGATAGGATGCAGTGAATTGTCGTTGAAACGGTGCTTGTTGGGATCAAGGTGCATAAGTACCAGATCTGATCCCAGGATCTTTTTGAGATTGTCAAAAGTTTACTGGTGAACATCTTGCCATTCGTACTTCACATCTTTCTTGAGAAGTTCGTCCAGGGGACCCCTCAGCGTCTTCATTGACTTGATATACTTGCCATAGTAATTGACTGAACCTAAGAATGAACGGAACTGACTAACATTAGCTGGCGGAGGTGCTGATGTGACTTCCCAAATTTTTTCAGGCTGTGGTCGGATGCCTTTGTCGTCGATCACATGTCCACAGAATTGCACAGATTTCTTACCGAACTGACACTTGTTGATATTGAGTTTGAACCCAAATTCCTGCAGGCGTTGCAGTGTTTTCTTCAACTCTTGCTTGTGGTCATCAGCATTCTCACCGCTAGTAACCATGTCGTCGATGAAACCGAACGTTGAGATTTCACTGAGCATCGTGTGGACAATTGCTTGAAATTCTCCTAGGGCTGCCTTGCTGGAGGCGATTGACCTGAAACAATCCGATGTGGGTGTTGATGGCCATCACCTTTTTGGATATATTGTCGACTTCTACTTGAAAGAAAGCGTCTGATAAGTCGATTGTGCTGAAAACTTTTTTCCTGCGAAACTTGCGAAAATTTGATCGGGTGATGGCAAAGGATACTTGTTTGGCTCAAGCCCTTCGTTAAGACCCGTTGAATAATCAGCACATATTCGAACTTTTCCATTCTTTCGTTTGACTACGACAATGGGTGCTGCCCACTGAGAATATTTGATAGGGCTGATAATGCCCAAGTGCTGCAAACGTTCTAGCTCAGTGACTATAGTAGACCGAGCTGCTTGTGGAACCGGACGAGCTTTTCGGAAGACTGGTTGAGCTCCCGGTTTTAGTTTGAGTGAGACTTTAGCTTTGTTATAACAACCAAGGCCATTTGAGAAGAGTTCATGAAACTCTGATTGTACTTTTGTGGTCAGGTCATCGCAAGATGTTGACCTGACTTGATTGCAGACGTTGTCGATTGGAACACTCCACAAATTGAACACATTGATCCAGGGAATGCCGAAAAGGTTGAGATTTAGCGGTGCAATGAAACAGCATCCCTGCTTTTGAATGCCATTCAGAGTAATGTTGCACCAGAAGTATCCCAGTAATGGAATCACGTCTCCTGAAGCACTTGTTGCGTTCGTTCGTTTTGATGCAGTCAGTTTGGACGTCCCAACGTCTTCCAATTTACCTCAGAGATGATTGTCATATCTGAACCTGTATCAAACTGCATCTTTAGCTGAGCACCGTTGACAATCGGCTTGAGAAACTTCCTGCTTGAAACCAAGTTGACTTCTGATTGTACTTGGTTCGCTTGCAGCTTGTTGTCGCCCTTCTTGTTGTATTATGTGTTGCGTTTCTCTCGAAAATCCTTGTTAATGTTACAGTAACCTGCCTTATGTGACTTCCCGTTGCATCTGCAGCAGGTCTTCTCCTTGAAGGGGCAATCTGCCAACCAATGCCTTTCGCCACAGCCGGGGCAAGCATACGGCGGATGACCGGTTTTATCACCCCAATGGCTCTTACCTGGCTTACCACTTTGACTCTTGAAATGATGGACAGCATGAACTACAGAAGAACCCGACGATTCACCCACTTTTCCTTTATCGATCTTCAAACAGGTGATACGTTCAGCCTCATTCACTAAGTCCTGAAGGTTCAACTTGTGGATTAGAGCTCTGGCCGCATCGTTGGCTGCTTTCTCAGTTCGATGTGTTGATTGTCGACTTTGGTGAGAAGTTTTGCAAGGATCAGCGAGTCTTGTGATGACGTGAGACCACTCACAAATAACAAAACCTTGAAGTCGTCAGGCGAGCATCGAGCGATTTCGAATTTCTCAGCATTTTTGTTAATGCGCGCTGCATACTCACTAAAATCTTCACTGTCGAATTTTTCAAGCTTGAAGCACTTGTGCCGCATTGCGAACTTTGTTTCTTTGCAACCGAAGAGTCGCTTGAGAGTTCTCACTGTGTCAGCGAGTGTCCGGTCTTGAGGGTTCTGTGGTAGAATTGAGTCTGCGTAGCGTTGGTACTGCGCTTGTGGAAATTTTTCAAGAAGAAGATGGATCTTTGTTGGTCGAGGTCAATTGCTTGTGTTGTAAACAGCGACTCGTAACGTTTTTAGTACGCTTCGAATGTTTGATTGTTGTCCGGATCGTAATCGAACTGCACCATGGAATCGGCAAGACATTTCACTTTGAAAGCTGTTGAATCTTGTGCTGGCGCTTGGCCTAGTCCAGCCGCCGTGTTCTGTTGTCGAAGCAATTGTTGCATTTGCTGATTTTGTCGAGCCATTCGCTCTTAAAATAAGTCGCAGAAAACTTTGAATTGGTTTGAGTCCATTTTGAGGTTAGACACACGCGTTTTCGTAATTCCTCGTCGCCAATGTTGTAAACCGTAGGTTGATGTATTCAAAGAAATGGTTTACAATTCTGTTTTATTTCAAAAAGCTTTCACTACAGTCCTTTAATATTAATTGTTGATAACACTTAACTAAATATAATATTCGTGATTGCTGCAACCAACCCGATGAACTCCGATCCGGTTTGACCGACCAATCCCGCGCGCCCAAGTTTAGCTCGACGGTCCGTGTAGAAGAAAGATAGGAATCCTCCGAGCTTTAAGAGCAGTTAGATCGAGCAGTCAGAGTAAAGAAAGATTGCACATAATACGAGCTTTAAGAGATGTTGATTGAAGCAGCTCGGGTTTACCACAAATGTCACACCGAGTTGCGTTTTAAAACCCATTTGCTCCAAAAGCAACATTCAATATAAAATCCCATAACATGAAAACGAAATCAACTGAATTCAAATGAACTTCCAAGCGTTCACATAAAACCCACATTAAATTAAAATATCCAAATTTACAACAATTTCAGCGCTATTACTAACTTTACGAAAAATCTAACTTACATAAGATTGCACAGCTTAATCGTCGAACAGCTATTTACCACAGGATAACTCTTCGGAACTTTTGAACTTTACGGAAAGAACGGAAAAAAAACTGAAGCACTTTTCTTACGCGCGAAATCCTCTATGCACGATATTCTCAAATTCGTGACAATCGTGACACCTTAACGATACAAACGTTGTCGTTGCACTGTACGAGGGTCGTGTCCTAGCTAAAAGAAGTGGTAGCCGATGAAGATGAACTTATACACGCGTTTCAAAAAAAGTCAAAGAGGTCACACTTAACGATCCGCCAAGATCACCGTGAATTTTTTTTCAAATGAATTATCACGAAATTCAGTTTAATTGGGAAAAAAATTATTTAAAAAAATCAGTTTATGTTAAAGATCAAGGCGAAAATCACTAACACAAAATAAATTGAATTTTAATCCAAAGTGGGGATGGTGCAAAAGTGAATGCTGAGGTATCAACACTGTCTGCAATGTTGTACCATGAACCGCGTCCACTTACAAACTGAGACTAGACTAGGATGGTTTTGTAAATTTAAGTTGGATTCAAAGAAACATAATCCAGCATGGTGTGAATCGTGTGAATAGTCATTTGTGAGATGGGATCTTGTGATTTTTGCAGATCGACTGTTGAGCTTTTAACCACGATTTTGCTCAAGACTTATTTCTTGAATTCAGAGAGTTTCATTTAAATGGTGAAGTATTGATAAAGTACGTGAAGCTTTTAATTTCTCATGATATTTTACCCCACCTATTTTGTGTTGGGCTATGTTTGTAACGAATTTCTTTGCAATTTGTCGTAAGAAATGTTTCGAAATCGCTTGAAATTTAATTACTATACAAAGGAGATCAATTCACCCGAAATGGATTTCAATTCTTTTAATCATCAGTTATATGAAAACTAGAACCATAAGAGAAATGACTTCGATTCAAGGGAATTTCATTGATATATTGACTTCCTTGATATATATTGTATATACTTACATATGTACATAATATCTCAGATTATGACTATGGAAAAGAACAACCAAACACTCAGATTATATTTTTCAAAAATTACTCTCAAAACTAAAGAATCCTTACTGTGGGGTAGAGCATGATTATAATTGTATGTACTCGTATTTTCCTTGAGGAAAAAGAACAGACCTGAGACATCGTTACCAAACGTTGAGGCAAAAAAGAAGCACAGTGCCGCTCTTCTTGTCAAGCCAGGAAACGGGAAGACATCTTTCAGCATCCTGAATGAAATTGAGAGTACTGTAAAACTAGAGAAGACAATAGCCTGAATATAGATGATGTGAAGCAATGGGCTTGGAAACCGAAGCAAAATCCACAAATAGCGGCACAAGTGCAATAAAAAGTCAACTTGCGCCAGAGGTGGTTATTACAATCCTACTTTTAACTGCTCCGTTAAAAATAAAGGGCATCACAAATGTCTAAGGAACCAATCTGGTAGAAAGTGAAACCTCGTCGAAGCAAAAAGTTTCAGGGGGAGCCAATAACATCTCAAACAAATTGGGCAGACAGAATTATGGTCATTTGAGAAGGCTTTTGTATTTAACATATTGTTACATGTACAAATAATTCTGCGAGCTACTGTCGCAATTGTTTTCACAACAATGAAGAACACGAATTCACTCGAAACCACTCCATTCATGAATTTGCTCGAATCTACCAGGTACCTCTCGGTAGAACATTCGCCAATGTACGAGAAATGGGTGAATAGGTAGAGACCCTATATAAAGGTGAGCTGAATGAATGGGGGGATCATCATTCATTCAACCGCGACAAGAAGTGCGAAAGAAAAGTGTGTTTCGTAATAGTGAAGTGATTTAGAAGACAATTGCGATAATAAATTTATGGACAAGTGTTAGAATCTTAATAGTGAAAATTAAAATTAGTGAAAGTGTTAACCGATTATTGTGCATTTTATCAAATAAACTCTTTTAACTCAAATTAAAAGACATTGCGTTTTCACTTTCCCGGAACGTTAAAATTATAGGCCGCGAACCAATAACACGCGACAGTGGTGTCAGAAGTGGGATAGAAAAATTTTGAAAGTGAAAATTTGAACATTTTTATAGTGCACAATGGTAAAATTTAAAGAAAGATTAAAAATGCCACGAAGCTTAAACTTAAAAATTAATGAATTGACCATATCGGAGCTCAAGGAGGAGTTGGAACAGCGGAATCTGGCCACACAAGGTACAAAGGCCATACTGATTGCACGCTTGCGTGACGCGATCGAGTCGGAAGGCGTGAATCTGGATTCGGGTGAGCTCTCAGATGCGGAAAAAGGCGCAGAAGGTGGAGAAGAAGAAACACCAAAATCAAAGGAGCCAGAAAATGCGCTGATGCAAATGTTAATGCTGATGTCATCCAGTCTGACTGCGAAGCTAGATGAACAGTCATCCAGTTTAACTGCGAAGCTAAGTGAACAGTCATCCAATTAAACTACGAAGCTTGATGAACAATCAGCGAAGTTAAATGAACAATCAGCGCAGCTAAATGAACAGACATCCAGTTTAGCTGCGAAGCTAAATGAACAATCAGCGAAGCTAGACCAACAAGCGCTCGAAATCAAGGCGGACATCACACAGAAGCTGGAAAAACAGTCAACCGAAATAAAAGCGGAGCTCAGTAGTCTCAACAACCAAATTAAATGCGTCGAGGAGAAGGTATACCAGGTCGAGGAGAGAATCAACCTTGAGATCAGCCAGGTCAACCATGAGATGGAAAAAGTGAAAAAGGACTTGGAAGCAGCGAAGGCAGGAGTAATCGCCTCACCAGCCCCAATTATAACCGCAGCGCAAAGCTCATCTAGAATGTGCAAGCACCAATATTCGATGGGCAAACGGTCTGGACTATTTACAAAACCCAGTTCGAAGCAGCCGCTCGCATAAATCACTGGAATTAAAAGACATTGCGTTTTCACTTTCCCGGAACGTTAAAATTATAGGCCGCGAACCAATAACACGCGACAATATGATATGCTGGTATGCAGATTGATTCAATTCAAGAAAAACTTTAATGACATGCACAAAAAATGTATTCTTGCTTTACTAGAACTCTAATTTAACCAGGCAACATTTTGTTACAATATTGCTAAAATTATTGACTGACCTCTATCTTAAATTTGGAGAAGATCCAATCAAAGGTGTAGCATCTGCGTCGATGGAAAACCCATGTATCAGAAAAATCGTATATGATCATTGTCATCGGACGAAATTCTAATGGCTATAATTTCTGTAAACCCTCGACAACCAGCTGGCTCCAATTTTGTCAGACGCATCGCTGTAAACATGGAGGGAAGTGAGAGCGGCTATTAAGATCAGGCAGGACAAACAATCGGACATTAAGCCCGGCGCAAGAGAAATGACTGGTTCCATGACGAGTGCTAGCATGGGATAGATGAAAAGAATCAGGCATACAAAGAATACGTAGGTAGAAAAACCAGGATGAAGAGAGAACACTATGAAAATCTCAGAAGAGTAGCGAATAATATGATTAGAATCAAGAAAAGAAAATACTGCGACGACGAATGGAGAAGGATAGACGTAAATCTAGCGAGCAACAACACAAAACAAGCATACAAAGTAGTGAAAAGCCTGAAACGTCAACAATATAATCGCTGATGAAACCAAGATTAAGAAAAGATGGGTATCATGTATCAAGAACCTCTTTAATCCACCGCACAGCTCCACAACATTGTAGCCAACAAATATCTGCGGAGAGCTTCCATTGACTTCACCAACTCTGGATGAAGTTTGTGCCATCATCAAACACCAAAAGAATAAAAAAGCGCCAGGCATCGAAGAGGTTCCAATGGAGCTCATCAAATGTGGTGGCAGTAGTGTTCATAAAGCTATTTAGTCATCCAGCACATAAAGTCAAAGTCAAAGTCAAAAGCGCTTTATTTGATACTAATCGTTATAAATTTTAAAAGAATATAAAGCAAATTCCAAACAATAACAATAAAAAACTTAATGGTCCAAATAGCTCTCTAAATTTGTACGTTATCATTAACATATTTCATCAAAAAAAAAACTATAGCAAATTAAATTAATTTTGATTATTACATATTTTTAAGAATTCAATTGGAAAAAGGAGAAAAAACCAACCGACACTATCCTAATCATCCAGCACGTTTCGCAACAAGAACATATGCCGAAAAAGTGGAGCCAATCAAAAATATTCCCTACCCACAAAAAAGGTGACTAGCTACAATGCGAAAACTATGGGGACATATCACTACTTTGTACGACATACCAAATATTTACAAAAATCTTAGAAAATAAAGCCAGGATATTTGGCAGCGTCCGGGTGGCTTTAGAGCAGGTAGTTCAACAATAGACCATTTGTTCACGGTCAAGCAGGTACCTTAAAAATGCTGGGAGTTCTACATTGACATACACCAAATTTTTGCGGAGTTAAAGCAAGCATATCACGGTATTGATCGCAACGTACTGTACTAAATATTCAAAATTTTCACTTTCTCCTCCTGAAAATGGGTTGATCGCTGCTTGTTGACTCGCAAGATGTCCTTTGTTGGCCAAGTATCCGTAAAAAGAGACCGTTTCCATCGTCACTGGATCTTTTATCGACTTGGCCCTACAGCTCTTTGACTTGAGTTGAAGAACTCAAGTTCAAGGCTACAACATTCATCACAGCTGCTCAACCTTGCAGCGTTTATCTCGGGCGCAAACTCAATTTTTTTCTTGGTGGCCATCTTCCTTTCGCGCACAGTACTGCGTTATCAATAACAACCTTACCGATTGTTTTGATTGAAGTGTCAGTTGTGTTGATGCTTGTGACTCCGTGCGCGTATGTTTACGTTCGTCGCGATCGACGATATCACATCAAATCTTTTCGTAGGTCTATGATTGCGATAGTTTTTACATATGTATCTAATTTTCCGCCGAGTTTTTGATAAATTCTGTACAATATTTAACTTCATGTTCCTTAAAATTTAGTAAATAATTTCTTCCGGCATCCCACACAATGCCAAATATACTTCACACCCCGAAAGCTCTGATAAATGTATTATCGCTGGAGTGATCAATTTCTCCTTCAATTCATACGAGAGTTCTTTCAGATTACAAAATCTCGCTGAAATCGATCGGGACCTGATTGAAGATAAAACGTATCTTGGATTCGGTAAACGTATACTCCGCCCAGGTTCATCAGACCCCGGTGTTATTGTCAGTATCAAAAATTCACCACTTTGAATTCCTATCAGGACAATGCCAGTAATATTTGGAAGCGAGTAAAATGTTAAATTAAAAACATCAGTCGTGTCACGTTATTTCCTTTCAGATCGCTGGGAATTTTCGCAAGTTGTTCAGTATTTGTCTTCTGAAAGGATGACCCCCAATAGAAAGGGTCTAGCTGGACTTCCGCCAATCTATCGGTCAGAGTAGAGCTCGATTCCAGTGTTATACAGTACGTGAGTATCATCAATTAATCGACTTGTTGCATTGAATCTTCAAGCAGTAGCAAACGTTGCCGCAATATAAATTCTGCACAGGAAACCATCGGAGCGGCGGTGGTTAAGTTTTGCGTTGTAGCCTTTTTAACATTTAAATCATCGATGCTGGAATTCGCAGTAGTCATGGCCGCTGCAATATTGCCGTTCCCATTCTCCTTTTGCTTATTTGCAGCCTCGTCAGCGGCTGCCGTCACCGCCCCGGGTGCACTTGATTTTGATTCCATGCTATGCACTTCCATTTTGCAAAGAAATCTTAATTATCACAAACCATACACAAATATTGACACTGATTATCAATCTAGACATTAGATTAAACTCGCGCAGTCGTCATTATTGCTACCGTTGCTACTATCAGTCGTGTTTGCTCTTTAGTTTGACAGCTGCTGCGGCTTGGGTTACTATTGTAACGATGACTAGTGTCGCGATCTTTATTTGATTCTGAGATGTGTTGTGTCATTTCCGCTGTAGAACTAGTGACTGCAATGTCCTTTTTCTTATCCCTATTGACCAAAGATATGTAAACAAATGGGCAAGACACGAGAATCTGTGTACTCGTCCATGTGAGAAGCAAATTCGCTAAATAAATAAGTTACAAATAACTTACGCTCTCGCAACTATATGATTCCCTCTGCTTCTCCTTCCCCTTTGATTCCAGACAGGTTTTCCTTTTCTCTCTTCAGTAGAATTGCTTCCCCCACTGACACCCGCGCACATCAACGAAATTTCATTTCATGTGCACACGATCGCGCCTTCGTTATCATTCGGAAACTAGTTTGAGTACAAACAACCAACGACTCTCACGGAAAACTTGAACGTCAAAGCAAGAGAAAATCGAAAAGAGCGCGAAATCGCCGAGAAAACTCATGTGTCAAAGCGGATTGGAATTTCGTAAATTTTTAATTAAAACAGTGAATTAAGTTCCAATTTCGTATGCGCGATCTTCAAAATTAAATTTTTTTTTAATGTGAACGTGTTTCGCCGTGAATAGAGTGCTAAAACAAAAGCATATCACTTCAAACCTCAACTTCACACAACTTTAGCGAAGGTTGCTAATTGCTTCGGCTCTCACGACCGGTTGCGGATCCAGTACTCTCTGTATCCATGCTATTGACATTGATGAGTGGTTTCTGCTGTTGGTGTTGTATTTTCTCATTACCAGCGAGGCCCGATGATGAAGACTCAGATGTTTTACAGTCTTTCACCGTCACTAGATTCTCTTTATGATATTGTGCTACCAGAGCATAACTCAACCTTGTTCCATTACCCCTAGCAGCGAACACTACTCCATCAGTTGGTTGCGGTGATACTGGAGAGTTAATAGTATTTTGCATTGGGGATTGGCTATTGACAGACAAAGATGCAGTCGTAGCAGGGCTTATGGACAACTTTCGTTTACCCGCTTGATTTTCCGACATTTTAATGATTGTGTTTCTAGATAAACCTTTCCCAAAACCACCATTTTGGCTAGCTGCTGCAGTCAGATTATAAGATTTGGAAGTGCAGATTTAACAGGTGTTAATAAAATGATACATTCTTCACTTTCTTTTTCGATGGTTCTCTGAAACCAATCGTGCTTATTTCGGCATACCTTTCTTCTGGCTTTAATTGATGCTATGTTGAGTTTCGATTGAACCTCATAGTTGTGTTTTTTTCACTTAGTAATTAATACCTAACATTACTAAATGCTAATGATTTACATCGGTTATCCTAACCTTACTTTAATCCTTCCCACCAGAACTTCAGCGCGTGGAGTGGTATCTTGGTAATTTTCCGTATAAAATGTTGGAAGTCAAGGAATCTTTCCCTTCTAGGTATGGTTTCGGGGTTTAGTTTATATTTCTTAACACCGCTTACGAAAATGACAATGATGTTGACGACCTCCCAAGTTCGCATAATTAACCAACTCACCGATGCCTTTGATACAAATATCGGAGTATAGCAGGGAGAGGGCTATCCCCATTGCAATTTAACTCGGCTCTGGAGTACGTCATAAGGAAGCTACCTGTCGATACACGAGATACAGTAGTAGACAAGTCGAGCCAAGTAGTAGCCTATGCGGATGACATCAACTTTTTGTCACGGTCATCAACAACTGCCAAAGAATTCCTGAAATTTAATAGCGAAGCAAGACTAGTAGGGCTACAAATCAATGAAAATAAAACAAGACACATGACGCAGCCAAGTGGAAACACCCCAAGTACACAAAATATAACTCATGGCAACTCTAGATGAAGTTAGCTCTTTCATCAAAGCTCAAAAGAATAATAAGGCGTCGGGAATCGTTGCGATTCCAGTGGAGATCATGCAATATGGTGTTCATAAAGCTATCCGCAAAGTCATCTAGCACATTTGGAAAGAGGAGCGTATGCCGAAAGTGTGGACCCAATCAATTATAGTCCCTATGCACAAAAAAAAGGTGACAGGCTACAGTGAGAGAATTATAAAGGCATATCACTATTTTGTACGGTGTACAAAATATTTTCAAAGATCTTAGAAAATAAAATTTAAAGCAGGTAGATCAACAATAGACCAATAGTTCACTGTCAAGCAGGTACTTGAAAAATGCTGGGAGTTCAGCATAGACGTACATACGATAGTATTGATCGTAACGTACTGTACCAAATAATGCTTTGCTTTGGCATCCCAGCCAAATTAGTATGTCTTACCAAAATGACAATGGCGTCGAAAGAACTTTTTCTGAAACCCGACAGCGAAGCAAAACTAGTAGAGCTACAAATCAATGAAAATAAAACAAAGTTCATGACGCAGTCGAGGAAAAATACCTCAAATACACAAAATATCACACTTGGCAAATACAGTATTGAAAAAGTTAGCGAATTTGTGTATTCAGACGCCAAAATAATGAAATTGGGTTGTGGAAGGGATGAAATACCTCGAAGAATACAGCTCACAAATAGAATATTTTATTCAGTTTTGACGATCTTCTAGGCCAGCTGCATACACACGAAAATAAAGCTCCAAGTATGCAAATATGTGATAAGACCTGTGTTATGCTATGGGTGTGAAACATGGACCCTAACCCAAGTATCCGCAAATATATTGAACGCGTTTGAGCGACGGGTCCTGAGGCGAATAATTGGAGCAAAGCTTGACGGGAACCAATAGTGAATTTGATACAACCATGAGTTGTATGAAATTTTCGATGAGCCTGGGGTCTCAATGATTGTAAGATTGCGGGAGTAAACTGTCTCGAGGTTGCACATTGGGTTTACCGGTTCCCCAATGATGGGATATTATGTAAATGCCGAAATATGCTAATAGTTGCAAATACAGCTGCAGCTCTACTATTAAATCCTACTTATACATCCTTTGTGGTAACGTTAGGGGGTGAAAAAGAGTCTTCCATGCTTGATGATGAAATTGAAAGTGATAACCATGTCGCCGAAACAGAGGTTGGGTGATGAGCTAATTTCTCGTCCTTGGAAACCTCCACATTATTGGTTTTAAGGCAATGATTGAACAATTGTGTGCAATCCGTAAAATAGCGATTCTTTGAAATTTAACCGATAAACGCACACGCCCTGACCGTTGAAAAGGACAAAGAATCGAAGGAAAATTTCTAAAATCAGCTGGGAAAACTGGTTGACTCATTGCCTTCAAACGATACAAAATAATTCTGGGTTATTTCAATGCTAAAGTTGGCGAGGAGTTATTTCATCGGGGAACGACTGGAGGATACAGCCTCCACGATAAAACAAACAACAACTGGTCATACGTTTGATTGCTTTCACATCAACACATTCATAAGATGACCTGTGTACCACTAAATGCCAATACACACAATCAACAACCTGTGTATCACTGGATGGCAATACACAAACCAAACAACTTTGGATCTCGAGCATACTTGACGTCCGTACCTATCGAGGAGCCAATTGTAACTCGGATCAAATGAGCTGACCACCATCCTATTAGATACATAGCTGAAAATAAGAAACTAGCTATGAGTGGAAGTGTAAGCGACCATCAAAACCGTGGCAGAATAGACGATCCAACACCAAGCCCGCCATAAGAGAAGTGATTGGTATCATGATTTGTGTTAGAATGCATTACACTAAAAGAATCAGGCGAACAAACAATATTTAGGTAGGAAAACTGCGACGAAGATCAGGGAATAAGATGATTGAAATTCAAAAAGAAAAATACTATGACAGCCAATTGAGGAATATCGATGTAAGTCTAGCGAGCAACAATACAAGACAAGCATATAAAGTAGTGAAAAGCCTGAAACGTGGCTTTAAGCCCAAGGCCATGTCCTGCCGCGATGACATGCGGAACATCATCGCTGATGAAAATAGGATTAAAATAAGATGAGCATCATATTCCAGGAACCCCCTTCATCCTCTGGGAAGCTCCAGATCATTGGAGCTTATAGATAATCCAGTGAAAAGTTAATTGCACTCGCCAACTCTGGATGAAGTTTGTTCTCAAATGGATAATAAAGAGCCGGGCATTGATAAAATTCCAGTGATGCTCATTGAATATGGTCGAAGTGGTGTTTAGAAAGCTATCTATATCCAGAAAGTTGGCAACAAGAGTGTTTGCTGAACGACTGGAGCCAATCAATTATATTCCCTATCCTCAAAATAGGTAACAAGCTACAGTGTGGATACTATAGAGACACATCACTACTTTGTAGGGCGTGCGAAATATTTTCGAAGATCTGAGAAAATAAAATCGGATCATACGCCAATAGTGTTGTTGGGAAGAATCAAGGTGGTTCTAGAGCAGGTAGATCGGTTAACGGACCATTTCTTCGCTGTCAAGCAGCTACCTGAGTTCAACATAGATGTACACCAAATTTGTGTTGACTTTAAGCAAGCATACGATAGTATTGATCGCAAAATACAGTACCAAATAAAGTTTGATGTCGACAACCTCCCGATCTCGCATCAATAACAAACTCACCGACGCCTTTGACACAAATATCGGCCTAAAGCCGGGAGATGAGCAGGCCCCATTGATGTTCAATTTGTATCTAGAATATATCGTCTGAAAGCTGCCTGTCGATAGAAGAGGTACATTACTATACAAGTCAAGTCAAACGCCAAAGAACTTTTCCTTAAACTGGATAGCAAAACAAAATTATTTATTAGTAGGACTACAAATCAATGAAATACACAAAATATCAAACATGTTGAATACAAAATAAAGATCGTGGATGAATTTGTATATTTAGTCGCCAAAATAACAAAAAATATTAATGAAGAAGACGAAATACGCCAAAAAATACAGCTCAAAAATAAAATACTTTATTCAGTTCGACGATCTCAGAGACCTGCTGCATACACAGGAGAACAAAGCTTCAAATATGCAAATCTGTGATAAGACGCATGTTATGCTATGGATGTGAAACATGGACTCTAACGCATGCATCCGTGAACATATTGAACGCCTTTGAGCGACGGGTCCTGAGGCAGGTAAATGAAGCCAACCTAGATGGAAACCAATGGCAAATTTGAAACAACCATGAGCTGTTTTAATTTTCGATGAGCTAGAGGTATCAATAATTGTTAGACTACGAAACCTGCAATTGGCTTGCTTTGTGAATCGTATGGATGAATAACAAAGACCCAAAAAGGTATTCATCACTGAAAACAAGCAACGAGCTCTGGATGGATATGAAAGTGGCTATTAAGGCCGTGGCAGAACACACAATCGAATATCAAGCCTGGCGCAAGAGAAATGATTGGTTTGATGATGAGTGCCAGAGTGCGTTGGACAAACGTAGATAGAAAAACAAGTTGGGTAAACAGACCTACGCTCATGTCAGAAGGGTTTTGTATTCAATTTTCAAAATGCAGTCACCAGATTGAATAAAGTCAAGAAGCATGTCAATGACGATTTTATTGGAGATAATATGAAATTCGAAGATCATACTATTATTAACAAAGTTGAACGAATTTCGACTTCTGAGGTTTTTGTTATTGTTATACGCATAAATATCTCCCTTGATAATTATTTCAGATGTCCATTCGCGAGGGAGGAAACACATTTTTCATGTATTTCTCCCCTGTGCCCCCACTGAAGCAAAACCTGACAGTTTAAGAACTGTTTTGAAAAGCTCCCATGAAAACTTTCATTTCATACACATATCGGCTACATTTGATGATTTTTTTTTCAGGGGCCACTCTCCTGTACTGTTATCATCGATTAATGGCCAATTTTTTCGAATCCTAGAGTTGTTACAAAGCCCTTTTGGTAGGAGCTCTCTCCTGCCTCCTAAACTTGTTTCACTTATGAGTATTAAATGTTGGTAGTCATCTTCAGTCATTCATTAAATTTAATCAAGTGTTCAAAGCACGCACCTTAAACGTTGGAGTTGGGAAAAAAAACTCAAAATTATTCAATCTTCGCATTTAAAACAGCTACTATTTTGTTTTACGATTACTGATACCACTAGCTGAACCGGTTCTCAAAGATATTCATGCTACCTATCATTCCTGAAAGTTTCATGCAAATCCTAGCAAAACTGTAGTGTCTGAGTCGGTAAAAAGCGCATGTTGTTTCTAGCCATTTGTTGCCATAGTAATACATGCAGCGCATATTGTTCCATAGTAATACAGGAAAATTCAAACCACTATAACTTCGCTAAATATGATTAAATCTTAATGAAACTTCCAGGATTAATCAATCTTATAAAAAGTCATCTGTGTACTGAATTTCATTGAATTTAAGGGTACCGTTAAGATTTTTTTCAAGAAAACATAAAATCGATAAATCATACTATTACTAACAAAGTTGAGTGAATTGCGACTTCTCACGTATTTGTTGTTGTTGTACTCATCAAGGCCTACATCCTTGATTTTTTTCAGATTTTTTGGATCACAGGTGTCCAATCACGAGGGGGGGACACAAATTTTTCGTGTATTTTCCCTCCCTGTTCGCCCCTCGAAGCAAATTTTGCCAAACTAAGACCACTACTTTATACCTACATACAAAATTTGATGCTTCTAGCTTAAGTAGTTTCCGAGAAAAACTGCTGTGACACACGGATGGACGGACGGACGGACAGACAGACGGACAGACAGGACGCGATTTTAGAAGGGTTTTGTAAAATTATTTTACAAAACCCTAACTAGGACGAAAAGAGAACATTGTGAAAATCTCAGAAGAGTAACAAATAAGATAATTAGAATTAAAAAAAAAATGCTATGACGACCAATTGAGAAGTATAATAGGGGTACCGTTTTTTTCGAAAATTGAAGCTTGATTGCTTTTAGCAGTTGAAAATGGTTTGTCGAGCGACGTCAAGTGATTTTGCAAGTTCTTGCGTTTGGGATGGATCTTGGTCGAGCAATGTCTCCAATTCGTGATCTTTGGCTTTTTTGGTTGTCCATCCTCCAAGTCAAAATTGCCACTTTTAAACCGTGCAAACCACTTATGGTAAGTACGCTCAGCTAGAGCATGCACACCATACACTTTTACCAAAATACGATGACTTTCGGTTGCCTTTTTCTTCACATTGAAGTAATGAAGAAGTTCTCCCTGCAAAAATACTTTATTCGGCACAAAATTCAACATTTTCAGAGTAAAAAAAAGAATTGCTGTGTCAGCTTCAGCTAAATGACACATACTGTGATTCTGAAACTATATGACAGTAGTACGTATTTGGAAAGGTGAATCACTGAAATTAAAACCAAGTATTCCCATCTGTCGGAAAACCGCATGAATTAACCGGTACCCCCATTCGATTTAAGTCTATCAAGCATACAAGGCAGTGTAAAGCCGGAAACTTGGTTATCAGCCTAAAAGTACACTCTGTGGTGATGACATCGGCAATTTAATCGCTGATGAAAACAGGATTAAAGGAAGATGGGCATCACATTTCAATTACCCCCTTAATCCTCCGGAAAAGCTCCAGAGCATCGGAGCCTATAGATGTTTCCGGAGAGTTTGCTGTACCATGAATACCCGAAAGAATAATAAAACGCAGGGCATCGATGAGATCCCAGTTGAGCTCATCAAATATGGTGGCAGCAGCGTTCATAAAGCTGTTCACAAAGTGATGCAGCACATTTGGCAACAAGAGTATATATTCCCTATCCACAAATAGGAGACAAGCTATAGTGCGAAAATTATAGAGGCATATCACTGCTTTGCAAGGCGTGCAAAATATTTTTAAAGATCTTAGAAAATAAAATCGGATCGTACGCCAACAATCTTACTGGTGCGTGTTAATGTGGTTTCAGAGCAGGTAGATTGACGATAGACCAATTGATAACTATCAAGCAGGTACTTGAAAAATGCTGGGAGCTCAACATTGAGAAGAATTTTCATTGACTTTCATCAAGCATACGATAGTATTTATCGTAACGTGCTGCACCACCAGCACCAGCATACAGTTTTGCTCTGGCGCCCAGTCAAATCAGTCGGTCTTACTAAAGTAGCATTGACGTCGATGACCTCTCAGGTCCCATTCCTATTCAATTTGGCTCTGTAGTACGTCATAAGGCATGACCGAGACAGTTGGGGACACTTGTTGCAGGAAGGGAAGGCCTGAGAGGGCTGTGGTGGTACAAAGAAGAAGAAATCTTTTTACTGTCATGCAAAGAAACTACCATTATCCGCAGGATTTAGCCCAGAGGAAATGTTTACATTTAATAGAAGAGCAAAATTATTTACAAATGCTCTGGCCTACTCTTACCCATTAGTGATCTGAACAAATGGAAACCATGGTGGGTTTGTAGACTCTCCAGCATTGCCTAAGCTTGTCGAATTTCTTGAAAACCCGTCGGCCCTTGCTTTTTTGGGTAAGCAGATGTGCCACAACTCCTTTTTACTGCCTTCAGTGTCTGAAGGATGTATGGAAGAAAATGACTTTATAAAGGTGTAAGATAGGTTCAACAGGTAAGTTCTAGGTTAGGCCAGGTAGAGAAATATTAGGTTTTTGTTCTTGAGTTGTTTGGTGTCCATATGTCCTAATTCTTCTCACTTCCATTTCCATTGGATAGTTTGGTCTAGAACTAAAAAAGTTTCGTCGGTTTTTGTAATAAGTTGTTCTTTGATAACGTTAACTACTGTCGTTCTATGTTCATATATTTCAAGTTTTTCTAGGATATTGAGCCTCGGCTCTTTGCTCTGTTTGTGTAACAATGTCAGAGTTTGTCATAGTGTCAGGCTTGTGCGCGTGGTTGTTAAGGTACTTCATGTAGTCAAAATTAATCCATGTTGTCTCCCCTATGTATATAATCGAACAACCCAAAAAACTAATACTCCGTCGTGTGGCCTAACCTTGGACCTATCTGTTAAACCTATCTTACACTTATATAAAGTCATTTCCTTCCACACATTGTTAAGACACTGAAGATAACTCAAAGAAGTCGAAGCGCGTCTGCTTATAAAACAAAGCGATGGCTGGTGGATTTTCAAGAAATTTTACAATCTTATGGAATGACACGTAAGCTTGATGTTTTTTGTTGGTTAATATCATTGATGACTTAGGGGAGGCCAGAGCCTTCGTTAATAATTTTTCTCCTCTATTACATGTGAACCACCCAGCAAACAATCTGATCATCAAGGCTTATTCAGGTTTAATTTATTCCTTATTGGGTAAGGTCTGTGACTTATAAGGGATAGCAATCTGCAGATAATTTTCCCATACTTTATTCCTTATTCTAACATGGGCCATGCTATAGGCAATCAGGTATACCGATTTTATCGTTATTTACCTTATAATCAGGCATACATAATGGAGAGCTTGTCTTAATACGAGGGTCATTCAACATGTTCTCATCCTCACCACCCGATGGTGCTACTATTACAAAAGAATTTTACCATTGTGCTGTACATTCTTTTAGTAGTTACAGTCAAAGTTTCAATCAATGCCCTTCATTAGTTTTATTTTGATAGCCTTTGGAAGCAAGCGTGTCAGTCGGTTGTGCAAAAATGGAAAAAGAACAATATCGTTCAGTGATTAGAAAAAGAAGGAGAAACGCACAGCGAAATCAAAGGTCACTTAGATGCTGTATACGGTGACTCTTTTTCTTCGATGGTGACCGTCGAAAATTGGTTCAGCGAGTTTGTTCGTGGCCGCACGTCAGTTTTTGATGAGCCATGCCCAGGTGCCCCAAAAACGGCTGCTATGGAGGAAAAAGTTAAAAAAAATCCACGATCTCGTGTTGGCAGACCGTCGATTGAAAGTTCGCGAGATAGCTGAAACTGTAGGCATTGCAAAAGGAATGGTGCATCATATTCTGGACAAAGGACTGGGCATAAGAAAGCTGTCAGCGCGATGGGTGCCGCGTTTGCTCACACCAGAAAACAAACGCAACCGTGAGACCACATCGGCGACGTGTTTGGCGCTATTTCAGCGCGATCTGGTGGAGTTCTTGCATCGTTTTGTGACCGTCAACAAACCATGCATTCACTGGTACACACCAGAGACCAAGGAACAGTCAAAACAGTGGACTTCACCCGGCGAACGTGCTCCAAAGAAGGCGAAAACTGCTACGGGGCGCTACTATGCAGACTTATTGGACCAACTCGACGTCGAATTGAAGAAAATCGGCCTCGCTTGGCGAAGAAAAAGTGCTGTTCCACCACGAAAACGCGCCGGCTCACACTTCCGCTTCATCATGGCCAGAGTGGTCGAATTGCGCTACGAATTGCTGCCCCATCGACCGTACTCTCCAAATTTGGTCCCCAATCAATCAATCAAAAGCGCTTTATTTAATACTAATCGTTATAAATTTTAAAAGAATATAAAGCAAATTCCAAACAATAACAATAAAAAACTTAATGGCCCAAATGGCTCTCTAAATTTGTACGTTATCATTAAACACATTAAAAAAAAAAAACTATAGCAAATTCAAATCAATGGATTATTACATATTTTTAAAATTTAATTGAAAAAAGGAGAAAAAACCAACCAACACTATTCTAAAATTATTTATAATCTTAACACTACAGTGAACTTTGATCCTACACCTAATATGTTTTAACTTAATTCTAATAAATGCTATCAAAAACTTTATCTTATACTTAAAAAAATCTATAACAATGTTCCTAACCTAAGCGTTAAACCTTATCTCTAACCTAATATAATAAACATAATATAAACCTGACCTATACCTAATTTTTAACAAAAATAAACAACAACACTAAATGTAGCAATAATGAGCTGAAACTCAAAAACTAAATAACGAAAAACACCAAAACTGAAAAATAAACACGAATAATTTAGACATTGTCATTCAGCCACCAATACCTAGATTGCCCCGTCTCAACCGATCAGCCTCAACGAATCTAGCAAATGAGTATCTCCATTGGAATTGTTGGTCTCGTGAACTCAAGTTCGGAGGATATTTTATCTTCTTATCGGTGGCCCGTCGATATATGTGATATATGACTGGGACGCCGTCAGAATGAAAAACATATCGATTCATGTCCAAATACACGAATGCTTCTGGAGGAATGAAGCCAGTAGCGAGGCAAGTCGCTATATACCCGTCTGTAGGGTGGAACGGCTGTGAAATCCAAGGGTTTTCACTCACAGTCACAGATCTTGCGATATGATTCCGAAGAAGTTTCAATATGAAAATATCGACTCTAGTCACTTCAGCAGTTTGATAAATTCTTCTATTCGATATATAATGTTTCCAATCCGTCTCAGGCTTTCTGTACAAACCAGTACATGCACGAAGACATTTCCTTTCGAAAACTCTTAATTTTTCCATAGTACTGGCACTCTGGTTGTACCAGATCTAACATCCATATGTCAAAACTGGTCTAACCAGTGTCTTGTAACAGATAATTTGAATGAAAGAGCTTTCGAAGGGCCATGACTGCTTTAAGTGCCTTACTGAGCATGATTTTCACATGTTCAGTATAGTACAGATACTGATCGAGATAAACACCGGGGTATCGAACACAGGATTTATGTGGAACCCGTTCAAGACTACCCTCACCAGCCATGATGTGGAAATCTTTCCAATTACGTTTCAGGTCTTGACTGACCCCCTGCAGCGTTGTTCGAAACAAGATTGTTTCACACTTTTGCGCATTTATTTTCATTCGCCAATTGCCAGTGTACAGCTGTACATCATTGAACATTTTTTGGAGATTGCTCTGAACTATTGTAGCTTTTGGGTCTGCCGTATAGATGATCAGATCATCAGCAAACGCTACCAATGATCGCGTTGACGAGACGTTAAAATCAAAGCCGTTCAATAGCTTGCGAATGAAGATTGAGAAGAGCAGAGGCGCAGTAACTGTTCCCTGCTGTAGACCATTCAAGACCTTGAACTCGCGCATTTTTGTCAGATTTCCATCAGTTACAACAAATGATTTCCCGTATAACATATTGCACATCATGGCGACAAGGTGTCTGGGGAACTTGTCCTGAAGGAGTTTAAAAATTAGTCCATCTAACCACACCGTATCGAAGGCTTTCTCCATATCAATGAGACATGCTCCAACACATTGTCTATCATTTAGTTTCCAACAGATGTCTGAGGTTACTTTCGTTATTGCATGTGTGGTCGAATGCCTGGCACGAAAACCAAATTGGCAATTCGGCATCAACTCATTTTCCTCAATGTGGGCGTTTAATGCTCTGTTAAATATCACTTCAAATACCTTCCTGATGTTAGGCAGCAAGCTAATTGGGCGATAGCTTTTGGGGCATGAAGATTCTTTTCCTTTCTTCAAGATCGGAAATACCTTAGCGTTTTTCCACTCATTTGGGAAATATGAATTGCTCAACATGTTGTTGAACAATATGCAATAGTTCCTAATAGCAACCTCAGGCAAATGTCGGAGAACTACATTTGGAATGCCATCAGTACCACATGATTGTTTGTTATTTATCTTGCGAAATATGAAACACAAGTCTTCATAGCTGACAAAATAATCAATAAGATTCAAGCTCGGTATGAGGTCAGATGTTAATGTTTCATTGAAATGAAGAATTGATTGGCCGTTCAGGCTTGATTTGAAGTCGGAAACTTTTGCTTCAACGACCTCTGAAAAAATTTCGTTCCCTCTCTCAGGGTTTGGTAGATGGACCAATTCAAAATGTGTTCCAATTAGGGCAAGTTTATCCAATCCTTGACAAATAATCCTGTTTCCATTTCTTTCCGGAGTCGTACTATCAATTTCGATACCAGCCCTATCGAGAAGATTTATCTCATCACTAGTGACTTCAAGATTCGATACCTTCACTCGAGACTTCTTGCGGAATATGCTATTCACTTTCGCGAACACGCCGTCTGGGTCCTGTGGGCTAATACCCCTCAATTTTTCCGCCCATTGATTGCTGACCTCACTTCTGAAGTATGAACGGATTAAGTTCCGGACATTCTTCAGATGTAATTTCAACAAAGACAACGAGGGATGGTTGTAGTCCAAAAATCGTCAATAAATATTGTTGACGCGTGTGAGAAGAAGGCTTTTCAATCTTTTCAACCTTGCGATGGTTGGTGTTTCATATCCTTCCATATTGTTTCGAAGTTTAATCTTGGGAACGACTTTCTCAATAGTTTCCAACGTCAGCTTCTCTAACTTCGACAAATAGGCATCTATTTCATCGTTAGTTAGATTCCTGTCATTAGGAACCATTGAGCAAGAGTTGCCACTATCAGAAGGGGGACATTGCTTCTGGTACTCCCGATTAAACTTCTTTTGAAACTTTCCCCAGTCTGTTTTTTTGAAATTCAACCGATGATTTTCATGTTGAACTGGAATGAGGAAGAAATCATCCCTGTGATGATTGATTTCCATTACGATTGCGTTATGGTCGCTATCATAAGGAAGCACCTGCAGTTCCCGTTGAGGACTATTAAAGCTAAATTCGAGTCTTGCGTCAGCAATGCAAAGGTCCAAAAATGAATTTGTCCTAGGGTATGTTGGGAACTCCGACCCATATAGAGTGCACCTGTATTCAATTTGGTTCTCTGTTATCCACGATTTCAGGAATACACCTCTTGGATTATTGGTGGCGTTCAGCCATGATGTATGCTTGGCGTTCAGGTCACCAGCAAGAATATAATAGTTATGCAGCCTGTTCAATTCGAGTATTTCGAACAAGGAATTGAGCTCCTCCTTGAGCTTGAGAACAGTTCCACCAGTTGCATAGGCAGAGATAACGAAGAGGTTATCCCCACCTGGCAGTGAGATTTTGATAACGGACACTTCAAGAGATTCAAAGCTTTTGAATTCGACTTTTTCAATATTTTGGAAACGATAGGGTCTTCGAACCAATATCCCGGTGCCACCTCCCCCATCACCTGTTACCCTATCGTTTCTTACGAACTCAAAATCCTTGAATCTCATAGAGTGCCATGAACTGAGGTGGGTTTCGGTGAGAAGCACGATGTCAGGCTTTTGTCTGGCAATGAATTCAAGGAGATAATCACGCCGATGTAAAGTAACAATGGAGTTGACGTTGATCGAGATGAGACGAATCCTATCCGTGGGAATGTGGCTGGATGACAACTTATTTTGAGGCATTTGAAAGTCCTAAGCGCTGAAAAACAATGTTAATTTTCGAATCTTGTTTATCGATTCGCTCTGATAAGGAATTTAATTGCTGTAAAATTTTGAGAAGCAGCTCATTATTGCCACTTACATTATTTACACTATTTTCCGCATTTTCTGCTGGTCCTCTAGCGGCTTGTGCAAATGATACTCCGGGCTTGACGAAGTTCGGAGCTAAGACACTGCGGTGTATTTGTGTTTGCTTTGGGGCGGATTTCAATCTTGCATCCTGATATCGGGAGCATCCTCGATATGATGCCGGGTGACCAAAAACACCGCAGTTCACACAATATAACTTCTCTTTTGGCTCCGTCTGAGCCAATTTGCACTCACCGGGAGCATGCACGTCTTTGCATTTAACGCATCGGTAATGCATGGCGCAGTTGGCAGCCGAATGCCCAAATCGTTGGCAGCGATAGCACTGGTTGATTTCTCATTTCTGGAGGCGTTCCCACCTCACCACTCGAAAATTTAAATACCTGATTTGCTGAAGAGCGCTTGGACTGCTCTTATTTGTTATTTGTACCAAATAAAGTGGTAAGTTTTTTTTTTCTACCGTCGACCTTCTTGTCGCGAATGTTTTCACTGAGATAAACTCGATTTGTGGTGCTGTTTCCTTGAGAACCTGAAGAAAATCGACGGTATCTTCTCCGCAGTCCAAGCCCTTCAGCAAGAACGTCTGGTTCTTCTCGCTTTTGGGGGTATAGGTGAAGTGCGGAACCTCCCCAGAATTCAAAGCATCTTTCGCTGATTTGAAATCAACCAGTAATTTTGTTCTAATTGACAGCTTCTCAGAATTTATTGATTTGATTTCGAAATTTGTCAACTTGTTTTCGGCTGCCAACAGCCGAACCATGTCTTTTCCGCTTTGACCGAAGACATTAATTGGCGGAACTTTCTCGGTATTCTTGGCTACTTTTTGAGGAGGACCAGCAGAACTACGGGCTGGTTTCTTCTCCCTATTTCTACTTTCATTATTTTTATTTTTTAAATATAAGATAAAATTATCGTCTTTATTACCTTCGTCTACCTCCATGTCCTGTTGGAGTCCATCCAGCGCCGCAAAGTAGTTCTGGCTTTCGTTGGTGCCACCAGCACTTAATACCTCTTCAGTTATTATTGGAGTTGCAGCTTTCTTCTGTTTTTCGATTTTTCGTATCGGACCACTCTCTTGAACTTTTTTTGCCGTCTTGAACATTTCTTCGTACGTTTGAATTCTTGCTTTCAACTCTTCGATTTCACTTCGAAGGCGGCACACTTCCTGTCTATCCTCGAGCACTTGTGTTTTGCGACCGGCATCTGCGGTATCCTGGGTGCTTGTGTGTCTCCGCTTGTTGACACTTGCCAATTTCACACCGTCACTCTCCCCGGGGCCCCCCAACGGAGGGAAGCCGTCGGGCTCCTCCATACAGCAGTCCCGAGTTGTCCTTGGTTTGTTGCCTTTTCTTGATTTATTGGTTTGGTTGGTCGATGCCTTCGACGATTAATTCTTCTCCAATAAAATCAAAACTTGCTTTTGACTGACTCTTACAAAATTAATTCAATTATTTGAAACTGACTTTTGTGAAAAATTAGTTAATTTTTAAAATTAATGACAAGAGCGATTAAAAACACGTCTACACGCAACGAGTGCTAGACGTAGAATATTAAAAACACGTCTACATATACTAAAATTGGAACGATACAGAGAAGATTAGCATGGCCCCTGCGCAAATTTGGTCCCCTGTGACTATTTTTTGTTTCCAAACCTGAAAAAATCACTCGCCGGGAATAGATTTGGGTCGAATGAGGAGGTTATCACCACCACGGAGGCCTATTTTGCAGCCCTCGAGAAAATGTATTTTTTGGACGGGTTGAAAATGTTAGAGCATCAATGAACCAAGTGTAGCGAGCATGAAGGAAATCATGTGGAAAAATAAATTGCCATCTTTTCAAAATTTTTGTTTTTCTTCTGTAGGCTAGGTGCTTGTTGAATGACCCTCGTATAAGGCAGTTTTTTGATGCTTTATCCACTTTCAACCCTTGCACATTGACCCCTTTCCACACTTTCAGTTTTCGATAGTTTTTCTTTTCTCAAAATGTATAAAAATGAAACCAATTGAGAATAGCTCTGATATGGACATTTACATATGCCCTATTTTCATGTTTATTAACAAAATGAATAAACTACCGGCCCTAAATGTCATTTTACTAGTTCAACGATCTTATTTTTCATTTCATAATAAAATACGATAAACTTTATTCTATATTTTAGGTTTTGATGATGAGCAAACAGATTTTATAATAAAATAAAAACAATCAAGGGATAAAAGAAGAAATCACGGTTGAAAGTAAGAATATTTTTTTGAAATTTACATAAGATATGAAATTAACATAAAATACGTCACATTGACACTGTTGAAATTGACGTAAAATATATTTGACTTAATGATTTTATAAAGAGATTGCTGAAATGTGTTTTCGAACAAATGTTGATTAACTTGATCCATTGATTTATATATAATTTATTTTATATGATAATTTAAGCACTGATTTCTTTTTGACGCTTCACGTGGCGCCTCTGATCAAGGCGATTTTTACCCTATTCGACTCCTTCTTTCAAATTTTTTTCATACAGCAAGCTTTGTTTTGATTATTCTGTGTATCATTAAGAGTTTCTGCAAATCAATAGTATAATGAGCACGTATATGAATAAAATGATATAAAATTCTACTTACTATAGTGTTCTCAAATTCTGGCTTTGGTTCCAGTCTTCTCTCTAATGTTTTCAATACATTTAAAGTATTTATAGGAAATTTGAATATTTTGGCAACCTCTTTACCAAATAGCATCTCGTAAATTTCATTGATTGACTATTCGGCGATAAGCACGGATAGTTTTACGATAATATTTTCCATGTTCTCCATTGATTCTTTTAATTCTGCAATTTTAAATTGGTTTGCTATTATAAGTCACGTTATCAATTGCAAATGTTTTTCAAATCGTTACCTGAGAGCTGATGAGCACAATGACGACACTGAATGTTCGTTACATTGGATTCTTTCTGTCATTGGGAAAACCAAAAAGCAAAAACCAAAAACCAAAAACCAAAAACCAAAAACCAAAAACCAAAAACCAAAAACCAAAAACAAAAAACCAAAAACCAAAAACCAAGAACCAAAAACCAAAAACCAAAAACCAAAAACCAAAAACCAAAAACCAAAAACCAAATCCAAAAACCAAAAACCAAAAACCCAAAAACCAAAAACCAAAACCAAAAACCAAAAACCAAAAAACTAAAAACCAAAAACCAAAAACCAAAAACCAAAAACCAAAAACCAAAAACCAAAAACCAAAAACCAAAAACCAAAAACCAAAAACCAAAACCCAAAAACCAAAAACCAAAAACCAAAAACCAAAAACCAAAAACCAAAAACCAAAAACCAAAAACCAAAAACCAAAAACCAAAAACCAAAAAGCAAAAACCAAAAACCAAAAACCAAAAACCAATAACCAAAAACCAAAAACCAAAAACCAAAAACCAAAAACCAAAAACCAAAAACCAAAAACCAAAAACCAAAAACCAAAAACCAAAAACCAAAAACCAAAAACCAAAAACCAAAAATCAAAAACCAAAAACCCAAAAACCAAAAACCAAAAACCAAAAACCAAAAACCAGAAACCCAAAAAACAAAAACCAAAAACCAAAAACCAAAAAACCTAAAACCAAAAACCAAATCCAAAAACCAAAAACCAAAAACCAAAAACGAAAAACAAAAAACCAAAAACCAAAAACCAAAAACCAAAAACCAAAAACTAAAACCCAAAAACCAAAAACCAAAAACCAAAAAACAAAAAACCAAAAACCAAAAAAACAAAAACCAAAAACCAAAAACCAAAAACCAAAACCAAAAACCAAAAACCAAAAACCAAAAACCAAAAACCAAAAACCAAAAACCAAAAACAAAAACCAAAAACAAAACCAAAAACCAAAACCAAAAACCAAAAACCAAAAACCAAAAACCAAAAACCAAAAACCAAAAACCAAAACCAAAAACCAAAACCAAAAACCAAAAAAAAAAACCAACAAAAAAAAAACCAAAAAAAAACCAAAAACCAAAAACCAAAAACCAAAACCAAAAACCAAAAACCAAAAACCAAAACCAAAACCAAAAACCAAAAACCAAAAACCAAAAACCAAAAACCAAAAACCAAAAACCAAACCAAAACCAAAAAACCAAAAAAACAAAACCAAAAACCAAAAACCAAAAACCAAAAACCAAAAACCAAAAACCAAAAACCAAAAACCAAAAACCAAAAACCAAAAACCAAAAACCAAAAACCAAAAACCAAAAACCAAAAACCAAAAACACCAAAAACCAAAAACCAAAAACCAAAACCAAAAACCAAAAACCAAAAACCAAAAACCAAAAACCAAAAACCAAAAACCAAAAACCAAAAACCAAAAACCAAAAACCAAAAACCAAAAACCAAAAACCAAAAACCAAAAACCAAAAACCAAAAACCAAAAACCAAAAACCAAAAACCAAAAACCAAAAACCAAAAACCAAAAACCAAAAACCAAAAACCAAAAACCAAAAACCAAAAACCAAAAACCAAAAACCAAAAATCAAAAACCCAAAACCAAAAAACAAAAACCAAAAACCAAAACCAAAAACCTAAAACCAAAAACCAAAAACCAAAAACCAAAAACCAAAAACCAAAAACCAAAAACCAAAAACCAAAAACCAAAAACCAAAAACCAAAAACCAAAAACCAAAAACCAAAAACCAAAAACCAAAAACCAAAAACCAAAAACCAAAAACCCAAAACCCAAAAAACAAAAACCGAAAACCAAAAACCAAAAAACCTAAAACCAAAAACCAAAAACCAAAAACCAAAAACCAAAAACCAAAAACCAAAAACCAAAAACCAAAAACCAAAAACCAAAAAACCAAAAACCAAAAACCAAAAACCAAAAACCAAAAACCAAAAACCAAAAACCAAAAACCAAAAACCAAAAACCAAAACCAAAAACCAAAAAACCAAAAACCAAAAACCAAAAACCAAAAACCAAAAACCAAAAACCAAAAACCAAAAACCAAAAATCAAAAACCAAAAAACAAAAACCAAAAACCAAAACCAAAAAACCTAAAACCAAAAACCAAAAACCAAAAACCAAAAACCCAAAAACCAAAACAAAACCAAAAACCAAAAACCAAAAACCAAAAACCAAAAACCAAAAACCAAAAACCAAAAACCAAAAACCAAAAACCAAAAACCAAAACCAAAAACCAAAAACCAAAAACCAAAAACCAAAAACCAAAAACCAAAAACCAAAAACCAAAAACCAAAAACCAAAAACCAAAAACCAAAAACCAAAAACCAAAAACCAAAAACCAAAACCAAAAACCAAAACCAACCAAAAACCAAAAACCAAAAACCAAAAAACCAAAAACCAAAAACCAAAAACCAAAAACCAAAAACCAAAAACCAAAACCAAAACCAAAAACCAAAAACCAAAAACCAAAAACCAAAAACCAAAAACCAAAAACCAAAACCAAAAACCAAAAACCAATAACCAAAAACCAAAAACCAAAAACCAAAACCAAAAACCAAAAACCAAAAACCAAAAACCAAAAACCAAAAACCAAAAACCAAAAACCAAAAACCAAATACCAAAACCAAAAACCAAAAACCAAAAACCAAAAACCAAAAACCAAAAACCAAAAACCAAAAACCAAAAACCAAAAACCAAAAACAAAAACCAAAAACCAAAAACCAAAACCAAAAACAATTACAAAAACCAAAACCAAAACCAAAAAACCTAAAAACCAAAAACCAAAAACCAAAAACCAAAAACCAAAAACCAAAAACCAAAAACCAAAACCAAAAACAAAAACCAAAAACCAAAAACCAAAAACCAAAAACCAAAAACCAAAAACCAAAAACCAAAAACCCAAAAACCCAAAAAACAAAAACCAAAAACCAAAAACCAAAAAACCTAAAACTAAAAACCAAAAACCAAAAACCAAAAACCAAAAACCAAAAACCAAAAACCAAAAACCAAAAACCAAAAACCAAAAACCAAAAACCAAAAACCAAAAACCAAAAACCAAAAACCAAAAACCAAAAACCAAAACCAAAAACCAAAAACCAAAAACCAAAAACCAAAAACCAAAAACCAAAAACCAAAAACCAAAAACCAAAAACCAAAAACCAAAAACCAAAAACCAAAAACCAAAAACTAAAAACCAAAAACCAAAAACCAAAAACCAAAAACCAAAAACCAAAAACCAAAAACCAAAAACCAAAAACCAAAAACCAAAAACCAAAAACCAAAAACCAAAAACCAAAAACCAAAAACCAAAAACCAAAAACCAAAAACCAAAAACCAAAAACCAAAAACCAAATCCAAAAAACCAAAAACCAAAAACCAAAAACCAAAAACGAAAAACCAAAAACCAAAAACCAAAATCAAAAACCAAAAACCAAAAACTAAAACCCAAAAACCAAAAACCAAAAAACAAAAAACCAAAAACCAAAAAACCAAAAACCAAAAACCAAAAACCAAAAAACCAAAACCAAAAAACCAAAAACCAAAAACCAGAAATCAGAAACCAAAAACCAAAAACAAATAACCAAAAACCAAAACCAAAAACCAAAAACCAAAAACGAAACACCGAAAACCAAATACCAAAAACCAAAATCCAAAAACCAAAAACCAAAAACCAAAAACCAAAAACCAAAAACCAAAAACCAAAAACCAAAAACCAAAAACCAAAACCAAAAACCAAAAACCAAAAACCAAAAACCAAAAACCAAAAACCAAAAACCAAAAACCAAAAACAAAAACCAAAAACCAAAAACCAAAAACCAAAACCAAAAACCAAAAACACAAAAACCAAAACCAAAAACCAAAAACCAAAAACCAAAAACCAAAACCAAAAACCAAAACCAAAAACCAAAACCAAAAAACCAAAAACCAAAAACCAAAAACCAAAAACCAAAAACCAAAAACCAAAAACCAAAAACCAAAAACCAAAAACCAAAAACCAAAAACCAAAAACCAAAAACAAAAACCAAAAACCAAAAACCAAAAACCAAAAACCAAAAACCAAAAACCAAAAACCAAAAACCAAAAACCAAAAACCAAAAACCAAAAACCAAAAACCAAAAACAAAAACCAAAAACCAAAAACCAAAAACCAAAAACCCAAAACCAAAAAACCAAAAACCAAAAACCAAAAACCAAAAACCAAAAACCAAAAACCAAAAACCAAAAACCAAAACCAAAAACCAAAAACCAAAAACCAAAAACCAAAAACCAAAAACCAAAAACCAAAAACCAAAAACCAAAAAACCAAAAACCAAAAACCAAAAAAACCAAAAACCAAAAACCAAAAAACCAAAAACCAAAAACCAAAAACCAAAAACCAAAAACCAAAAACCAAAAACCAAAAACCAAAAACCAAAAACCAAAAACCAAAAACCAAAAACCAAAAACCAAAAACCAAAAACCAAAAACCAAAAACCAAAAACCAAAAACCAAAAACCAAAAACCAAAAACCAAAAACCAAAAACCAAAAACCAAAAACCCAAAAACCAAAAACCACAAACCAAAAACCAAAACCAAAAACCAAAACCAAAAACCAAAAACCAAAAACCAAAAACCAAAAACCAAGAAACAAGAACCAAAAACCAAAAACCAAAAACCAAAAACCAAAAACCAAAAACCAAAAACCAAAACCAAAAACCAAAAACCAAAAACCAAAAACCAAAAACCAAAAACCAAAAACCAAAACAAAACCAAAAACCAAAAACAAAAACCAAAAACCAAAAACCAAAAACCAAAAACCAAAAACCAAAACCAAAAAACCAAAAACCAAAAACCAAAAACCAAAAACCAAAACCAAAAACCAAAAACAAAAAACAAAAACAAAACCAAAAACCAAAAAACCAAAACAAAACCAAAAACCAAAAACCAAAAACCAAAAACCAAAACCAAAAACCAAAAACCAAAAACCAAAAACCAAAAACCAAAAACCAAAAACCAAAACCAAAAACCAAAAACCAAAAACCAAAAACCAAAAAACCAAAAACCAAAAACCAAAAACCAAAAACCAAAAACCAAACCAAAAACCAAAAACCAAAAACCAAAAACCAAAAACCAAAAACCAAAAACCAAAAACCAAAAACCAAAACCAAAAACCAAAAACCAAAAAACCAAAAACCAAAAACCAAAAACCAAAACCAAAAACCAAAAAACCAAAAACCAAAAACCAAAAACCAAAAACCAAAAACCAAAAACCAAAAACCAAAACCAAAAACCAAAAACCAAAAACCAAAAACCAAAAACCAAAAACCAAAAACCAAAAAACCAAAAACCAAAAACCAAAAACCAAAAACCAAAAACCAAAAAACCAAAAACCAAAAACCAAAAACCAAAAACCAAAAACCAAAACCAAAAACCAAAAAATAAAACCAAACAAACGAAAAAACCAAAAACGAAAACCCAAAAACCAAAACCAAAACCAAAAACCAAAAACCAAACAAAAACCAAAAACCAAAAACCAAAAACCAAAAACCAAAAACCAAAAACCAAAAACCAAAAACCAAAAACCAAAAACCAAAAACCAAAAACCAAAAACCAAAAACCAAAAACCAAAAACCAAAAACCAAAAACCAAAAACCAAAAACCAAAAACCAAAAACCAAAAACCAAACAAACAAAAACCAAAAACCAAAAACCAAAAACCAATAACCAAAAACCAAAAACCAAAAACCAAAAACCAAAAACCAAAAACCAAAAACCAAAAACCAAAAACCAAGAACCAAAAACCAAAAACCAAAAACCAAAAACCAAAAACCAAAAACCAAAAACCAAAAACCAAAAACCAAAAACCAAAAACCAAAAACCAAAAACCAAAAACCAAAAACCAAAAACCAAAAACCAAAAACAAAAAACCAAAAACCAAAAACCAAAAACCAAAAACCCAAAAAACAAAAACCAAAAACCAAAAACCAAAAAACCTAAAACCAAAAACCAAAAACCAAAAACCAAAAACCAAAAACCAAAATCCTAAAACCAAAAACCAAGAACCAAAAACCAAAAACCATAAACCATAAACCAAAAACCAAAAACCAAAAACCAAAAACCAAAAACCAAAAACCAAAAACCAAAAACCAAAAACCAAAAACCAAAAACCAAAAACCAAAAACCAAAAACCAAAAACCAAAAACCAAAAACCAAAAACCCAAAACCAAAAACCAAAAACTAAAAACCAAAAATCAAAAACCAAAAACCAAAAACCAAAAACCAAAAACCAAAAACCAAAAACCAAAAACCAAGAACCAAAAACCAAAAAACAAAAAAACAAAAACGAAAACCAAAAACCAAAAAACAAAAACCCAAAAACCAAAAACAATAAACCAAAAACCAAAAACCAATAACCAAAAACCAAATCCAAAAACCAAAAACCAAAAACCAAAAACCAAAAACGAAAAACCAAAAACCAAAAACCAAAATCAAAAACCAAAAACCAAAAACTAAAACCCAAAAACCACAAACCAAAAAACAAAAAACCAAAAACCAAAAAACCAAAAACCAAAAACCAAAAACCCAAAACCAAAACCAAAAACCAAAAACCAAAAACCAGAAACCAAAAACCAAAAACCAAAAACCCAAAACCCAAAAAACAAAAACCAAAAACCAAAAACGAAAAACCGAAAACCAAATACCAAAAACCAAAATCCAAAAACCAAAAACCAAAAACCAAAAACCAAAAACCATAAACCAAAAACCAAAAGCCAAAAACCAAAAACCAAAAAACAAAAAACCAAAAACCAAAAAACCAAAAACCAAAAACCAAAAACCAAAAACCAAAACCAAAAACCAAAAACCAAAAACCAGAAACCAAAAACCAAAAACCAAAAACCCAAAACCCAAAAAACAAAAACCAAAAACCAAAAACGAAAAACCGAAAACCAAATACCAAAAACCAAAATCCAAAAACCAAAAACCAAAAACCAAAAACCAAAAACCATAAACCAAAAACCAAAAACCAAAAACCAAAAACCAAAAACCAAAAACCAAAAACCAAAAACCAAAAACCAAAAACCAAAAACCAAAAACCAAAAACCAAAAACCAAAAACCAAAAACCAAAAACCAAAAACCAAAAACCAAAAACCAAAAACCAAAAACCAAAAACCAAAAACCAAAAACCAAAAACCAAAAACCAAAAACCAAAAACCAAACAAACAAAAACCAAAAACCAAAAACCAAAAACCAATAACCAAAAACCAAAAACCAAAAACCAAAAACCAAAAACCAAAAACCAAAAACCAAAAACCAAAAACCAAAAACCAAACACCAAAAACCAAAAACCAAAAACCAAAAACCAAAAACCAAAAACCAAAAACCCAAAACCCAAAAAACAAAAACCAAAAACCAAAAAACAAAAAACGTAAAACCAAAAACCAAAAACCAAAAACCAAAAACCAAAAACCAAAAACGAAAAACCGAAAACCAAAAACCAAAAACCAAAATCCAAAAACCAAAAACCAAAAACCAAAAACCAAAAACCATAAACCAAAAACCAAGAACCAAAAACCAAAAACCAAAAACCAAAAACCAAAAACCAAAAACCAAAAACCAAACAACAAAAACCAAAAACCAAAAACCAAAAACCAAAAACCAAAAACCAAAAACCAAAAACCAAAAACTAAAAACCAAAAACCAAAAACCAAAAACCAAAAACCAAAAACCAAAAACCAAAAACCAAGAACCAAAAACCAAAAAACAAAAAACAAAAAACCAAAAACGAAAACAAAAAACCAAAAAACAAAAACCCAAAAACCAAAAACAATAAACCAAAAACCAAAAACCAAAAACCAAAAACCAAATCCAAAAACCAAAAACCAAAAACCAAAAACGAAAAACCAAAAACCAAAAACCAAAATCAAAAACCAAAAACCAAAAACTAAAACCCAAAAACCAAAAACCAAAAAACAAAAAACCAAAAACCAAAAAACCAAAAACCAAAAACCAAAAACCAAAAACCAAAACCAAAAACCAAAAACCAGAAACCAAAAACCAAAAACAAATAACCAAAAACCAAAACTAAAAACCAAAAACCAAAAACGAAAAACCGAAAACCAAATACCAAAAACCAAAATCCAAAAACCAAAAACCAAAAACCAAAAACCAAAAACCATAAACCAAAAACCAAAAACCAAAAACCAAAAACCAAAAACCAAAAACCAAAAACCAAAAACCAAAAACCAAAAACCAAAAACCAAAAACCAAAAACCAAAAACCAAAAACCAAAAACCAAAAACCAAAAACCAAAAACCAAAAACCAAAAAACAAAAACCAAAAACCAAAAACCAAAAACCAAAAACCAAAAACCAATAACCAAAAACCAAAAACAAAAACCAAAAACCAAAAACCAAAAACCAAAAACCAAAAACCAAAAATCAAAAACCAAAAACCAAAAACCAAAAACCAAAAACCAAAAACCAAAAACCAAAAACCAAAAACCAAAAACCCAAAACCCAAAAAACAAAATCCAAAAACCAAAAAACCAAAAACCAAAAACCAAAAACCAAAAACCAAAAACCAAAAACCAAAAACCAAAAACCAAAAACCAAAAACCAAAAACCAAAAACCAAAAACCAAAAACCAAAAACAAAAAACCAAAAACCAAAAACCAAAAACCAAAAACCAAAAACCAAAAACCAAAAACCAAAAACCAAAAACCATAAACCAAAAACCAAAAACCAAAAACCAAAAACCAAGAACCAAAAACCAAAAAACAAAAAACAAAAAACCAAAAACGAAAACCAAAAACCAAAAAACAAAAACCAAAAACCAAAAACAATAAACCAAAAACCAAAAACCAAAAACCAAAAACCAAATCCAAAAACCAAAAACCAAAAACCAAAAACGAAAAACAAAAAACCAAAAACCCAAATCAAAAACCAAAAACCAAAAACTAAAACCCAAAAACCAAAAACCAAAAAACAAAAAACCAAAAACCAAAAAAACAAAAACCAAAAACCAAAAACCAAAAACCAAAACCAAAAACCAAAAACCAAAAACCAAAAACCAAAAACCAAAAACCAAAAACCAAAAACCAAAAACCAAAAACCAAAAACCAAAAACCAAAAACCAAGAACCAAAAACCAAAAAACAAAAAACAAAAAACCAAAAACGAAAACCAAAAACCAAAAAACAAAAACCAAAAACCAAAAACAAAAAACCAAAAACGAAAACCAAAAACCAAAAAACGAAAACCAAAAACCAAAAACCAAAAACCCAAAAACCCAAAACCAAAACCAAAACCAAAAACCAAAAACCAAAAAACTAAAAACCAAAAACCAAAAACCAGAAACAAAAACCAAAAACCAAAAACCAAAAACCAGAAACCAAAAACCAAAAAACAAAAACTAAAAACCAAAAACCAAAAACCAAAAACCAAAAACGAAAAACCAAAAACCAAAAAACAAAAAACAAAAAACCAAAAACGAAAACCAAAAACCAAAAACCATAAAACAAAAACCAAAAACCAAAAACAAAAACCAAAAACCAAAAACCAAAAACCAAAAACCAAATCCAAAAACCAAAAACCAAAAACCAAAAACCAAAAACCAAAAAACAAAACCAAAAACCAAAAACCAAAAACCAAAAACCAAAAACCAAAAACCAAAAACCAAAAACCAAGAACCAAAAACCAAAAAACAAAAAACAAAAAACCAAAAACGAAAACCAAAAACCAAAAAACAAAAACCAAAAACCAAAAACAATAAACCAAAAACCAAAAAACCAAAAACCAAAAACCAAATCCAAAAACCAAAAACCAAAAACCAAAAACGAAAAACAAAAAACCAAAAACCCAAAATCAAAAACCAAAAACCAAAAACTAAAACCCAAAAACCAAAAACCAAAAAACAAAAAACCAAAAACCAAAAAAACAAAAACCAAAAAACCAAAAACCAAAAACCAAAACCAAAAACCAAAAACCAAAAACCAAAAACCAAAAACCAAAAACCAAAAACCAAAAACCAAAAACCAAAAACCAAAAACCAAAAACCAAGAACCAAAAACCAAAAAACAAAAAACAAAAAACCAAAAACGAAAACCAAAAACCAAAAAAACAAAAACCAAAAACCAAAAACAAAAAACCAAAAACGAAAACCAAAAACCAAAAAACGAAAACCAAAAACCAAAAACAATAAACCAAAAACCAAAAACCAAAAACCAAAAACCAAATCCAAAAACCAAAAACCAAAAACCAAAAACGAAAAACAAAAAACAAAAAACCAAAAACCAAAAACCAAAAACCAAAAACCAAAAACCAAAAACCAAAAACCAAAAACCAAAAACCAAAAACCAAAAACTAAAAACCAAAAACCAAAAACCAAAAACCAAAAACCAAAAACCAAAAACCAAAAACCAAAAACCAAAAACCAAAAACCAAAAACCAAAAACCAAAAACCAAAAACCAAAAACCAAAAACCAAAAACCAAAAACCAAAAACCAAAAACCAAAAACCAAAAACCAAAAACCAAAAACCAAAAACCAAAAACCAAAAACCAAAAACCAAAAACCAAAAACCAAAAACCAAAAACCAAAAACCAAAAACCAAAAACCCAAAACCCAAAAAACAAAAACCAAAAACCAAAAACCAAAAAACCAAAACCTAAAACCAAAAACCAAAAACCAAAAACCAAAAACCAAAAACCAAAACCCAAAAACCAAAAACCAAAAGCCAAAAACCAAAAACCAAAAACCAAAAACCAAAAACCAAAAACCAAAAACCCAAAACCCAAAAAACAAAAACCAAAAACCAAAACCCAAAAACCGAAAACCAAAAACCAAAAACCAAAAACCAAAAACCAAAAACCAAAAACCAAAAACCAAAAACCAAAAACCAAAAACCAAAAACCAAAAACCAAAAACCAAAAACCAAAAACCAAAAACCAAAAACCAAAAACCAAAAACCAAAAACCAAAAACCAAAAACCAAAAACCAAAAACCAAAAACCAAAAACCAAAAACCAAAAACCAAAAACCAAAAACCAAAAACCAAAAACCAAAAACCAAAAACCAAAAACCAAAAACCAAAAACCAAAAACCAAAAACCAAAAACCAAAAACCAAAAACCAAAAACCAAAAACCAAAAACCAAAAACCAAAAACCAAAAACCAAAAACCATAAACCAAAAACCAAAAACCAAAAACCAAAAACCAAAAACCAAAAACCAAAAACCAAAAACCAAAAACCAAAAACCAAAAACCAAAAACCAAAAACCAAAAACCAAAAACCCAAAACCCAAAACCCAAAAAACAAAAACCAAAAAACCTAAAACCAAAAACCAAAAACCAAAAACCAAAAACCAAAAACCAAAAACCAAAAACCAAAAACCAAAAGCCAAAAACCAAAAACCAAAAACCAAAAACCAAAAACCAAAAACCAAAAAACCCAAAACCCAAAAAACAAAAACCAAAAACCACAAACCAAAAAACCTAAAACCAAAAACCAAAAACCAAAAACCAAAAACCAAAAACCAAAAACCAAAAAAACAAAAACCAAACACCAAAAACCAAAAACCAAAAACCAAAAACCAAAAACCAAAAACCAAAAACCAAAAACCAAAAACCAAAAACCAAAAACCAAAAACCAAAAACCAAAAACCAAAAACAAATAACCAAAAACAAATAACCAAAAACCAAAAACCAAAAACCAAAAACCAAAAACCAAAAACCAAAAACCAAAAACCAAAAACCAAAAACCAAAAAACCTAAAACCAAAAACCAAAAACCAAAAACGAAAAACCGAAAACCAAAAACCAAAAAAAAAACCAAAAACCAAAATCCTAAAACCAAAAACCAAAAACCAAAAACCAAAAACCATAAACCATAAACCAAAAACCAAAATCCAAAAACCAAAAACCAAAAACCAAAAACCAAAAACCAAAAACCAAAAACCAAAAACCAAAAACCAAAAACCAAAAACCAAAAACCAAAAACCAAAAACCAAAAAATAAAAACCAAAAACCAAAAACCAAAAACCAAAAACCAAAAACCAAAAACCAAAAACCAAAAACCAAAAACCAAAAACCAAAAACCAAAAACCAAAAACCAAAAACCAAAAACCAAAAACCAAAAACCAAAAACCAAAAACCAAAAACCAAAAACCAAAAACCAAAAACCAAAAACCAAAAACCAAAAACCCAAAACCCAAAACCCAAAAAACAAAAACCAAAAACCAAAAACCAAAAAACCTAAAACCAAAAACCAAAAACCAAAAACCAAAAACCAAAAACCAAAAACCAAAAACCAAAAGCCAAAAACCAAAAACCAAAAACCAAAAACCAAAAACCAAAAACCAAAAACCCAAAACCCAAAAAACAAAAACCAAAAACCAAAAACCAAAAAACCTAAAACCAAAAACCAAAAACCAAAAACCAAAAACCAAAAACCAAAAACCAAAAACCAAAAACCAAAAACCAAAAACCAAAAACCAAAAACCAAAAACCAAAAACCAAAAACCAAAAACCAAAAACCAAAAACCAAAAACCAAAAACCAAAAACCAAAAACCAAAAACCAAAAACCAAAAACCAAAAACCAAAAACCAAAAACCAAAAACCAAAAACCAAAAACCAAAAACCAAAAACCAAAAACCAATAACCAAAAACCAAAAACCAAAAACCAAAAACCAAAAACCAAAAACCAAAAACCAAAAACCAAAAACCAAAAACCAAAAACCAAAAACCAAAAACCAAAAACAAAAAACCAAAAACCAAAAACCAAAAACCCAAAAAAAAAACCAAAAACCAAAAACCAAAAAACCTAAAACCAAAAACCAAAAACCAAAAACCAAAAACCAAAAACCAAAAACCAAAAACCAAAAACCAAAAACCAAAAACCAAAAAACCTAAAACCAAAAACCAAAAACCAAAAACCAAAAACCAAAAACGAAAAACCGAAAACCAAAAACCAAAAACCAAAATCCTAAAACCAAAAACCAAAAACCAAAAACCAAAAACCATAAACCATAAACCAAAAACCAAAAACCAAAAACCAAAAACCAAAAACCAAAAACCAAAAACCAAAAACCAAAAACCAAAAACCAAAAACCAAAAACCAAAAACCAAAAACCAAAAACCAAAAACCAAAAACCCAAAACCAAAAACCAAAAACTAAAAACCAAAAACCAAAAACCAAAAATCAAAAACCAAAAACCAAAAACCAAAAACCAAAAACCAAAAACCAAAAACCAAGAAACAAAAACCAAAAAACAAAAAACCAAAAACGAAAACCAAAAACCAAAAAACAAAAACCCAAAAACCAAAAACAATAAACCCAAAACCAAAAACCAATAACCAAAAACCAAATCCAAAAACCAAAAACCAAAAACCAAAAACCAAAAACGAAAAACCAAAAACCAAAAACCAAAATCAAAAACCAAAAACCAAAAACTAAAACCCAAAAACCAAAAACCAAAAAACAAAAAACCAAAAACCAAAAAACCAAAAACCAAAAACCAAAAACCAAAAACCAAAAACCAAAACCAAAAACCAAAAACCAAAAACCAGAAACCAAAAACCAAAAACCAAAAACCCAAAACCCAAAAAACAAAAACCAAAAACCAAAAACCAAAAACCAAAAACCAAAAACCAAGAAACAAAAACCAAAAAACAAAAAACCAAAAACGAAAACCAAAAACCAAAAAACAAAAACCCAAAAACCAAAAACAATAAACCCAAAACCAAAAACCAATAACCAAAAACCAAATCCAAAAACCAAAAACAAAAACCAAAAACCAAAAACGAAAAACCAAAAACCAAAAACCAAAATCAAAAACCAAAAACCAAAAACTAAAACCCAAAAACCAAAAACCAAAAAACAAAAAACCAAAAACCAAAAAACCAAAAACCAAAAACCAAAAACCAAAAACCAAAACCAAAAACCAAAAACCAAAAACCAGAAACCAAAAACCAAAATCCAAAAACCAAAAACCAAAAACCAAAAACCAAAAACCATAAACCAAAAACCAAAACCCAAAAACCAAAAACCAAAAAACAAAAAACCAAAAACCAAAAAACCAAAAACCAAAAACCAAAAACCAAAACCAAAAACCAAAAACCAAAAACCAGAAACCAAAAACCAAAAACCAAAAACCCAAAACCCAAAAAACAAAAACCAAAAACCAAAAACGAAAAACCGAAAACCAAATACCAAAAACCAAAATCCAAAAACCAAAAACCAAAAACCAAAAACCAAAAACCAAAAACCATAAACCAAAAACCAAAAACCAAAAACCAAAAACCAAAAACCAAAAACCAAAAACCAAAAACCAAAAACCAAAAACCAAAAACCAAAAACCAAAAACCAAAAACCAAAAACCAAAAACCAAAAACCAAAAACCAAAAACCAAAAACCAAAAACCAAAAACCAAAAACCAAAAACCAAAAACCAAAAACCAAAAACCAAAAACCAAACAAACAAAAACCAAAAACCAAAAACCAAAAACCAAAAACCAATAACCAAAAACCAAAAACCAAAAACCAAAAACCAAAAACCAAAAACCAAAAACCAAAAACCAAAAACCAAAAACCAAAAACCAAACACCAAAAACCAAAAACCAAAAACCAAAAACCAAAAACCAAAAACCAAAAACCCAAAACCCAAAAAACAAAAACCAAAAACCAAAAAACAAAAAACGTAAAACCAAAAACCAAAAACCAAAAACCAAAAACCAAAAACGAAAAACCGAAAACCAAAAACCAAAAACCAAAATCCAAAAACCAAAAACCAAAAACCAAAAACCAAAAACCATAAACCAAAAACCAAGAACCAAAAACCAAAAACCAAAAACCAAAAACCAAAAACCAAAAACCAAAAACCAGACAACAAAAACCAAAAACCAAAAACCAAAAACCAAAAACCAAAAACCAAAAACCAAAAACCAAAAACTAAAAACCAAAAACCAAAAACCAAAAACCAAAAACCAAAAACCAAAAACCAAAAACCAAAAACCAAGAACCAAAAACCAAAAAACAAAAAACAAAAAACCAAAAACGAAAACAAAAAACCAAAAAACAAAAACCCAAAAACCAAAAACAATAAACCAAAAACCAAAAACCAAAAACCAAAAACCAAATCCAAAAACCAAAAACCAAAAACCAAAAACCAAAAACGAAAAACCAAAAACCAAAAACCAAAATCAAAAACCAAAAACCAAAAACTAAAACCCAAAAACCAAAAACCAAAAAACAAAAAACCAAAAACCAAAAAACCAAAAACCAAAAACCAAAAACCAAAAACCAAAAACCAAAACCAAAAACCAAAAACCAAAAACCAGAAACCAAAAACCAAAAACAAATAACCAAAAACCAAAACTAAAAACCAAAAACCAAAAACGAAAAACCGAAAACCAAATACCAAAAACCAAAATCCAAAAACCAAAAACCAAAAACCAAAAACCAAAAACCATAAACCAAAAACCAAAAACCAAAAACCAAAAACCAAAAACCAAAAACCAAAAACCAAAAACCAAAAACCAAAAACCAAAAACCAAAAACCAAAAACCAAAAACCAAAAACCAAAAACCAAAAACCAAAAACCAAAAACCAAAAACCAAAAACCAAAAACCAAAAACCAAAAACCAAAAAACAAAAACCAAAAACCAAAAACCAAAAACCAAAAACCAAAAACCAAAAACCAAAAACCAAAAACCAAAAACCAAAAACCAAAAACCAAAAACCAAAAACCAAAAACCAAAAACCAAAAACCAAAAACCAAAAACCAAAAACCAAAAACCAAAAACCAAAAACCAAAAACCAAAAACCAAAAACCAAAAACCAAAAACCAAAAACCAAAAACCAAAAACCAATAACCAAAAACCAAAAACCAAAAACCAAAAACCAAAAACCAAAAACCAAAAACCAAAAACCAAAAACCAAAAACCAAAAACCAAAAACCAAAAACCAAAAACAAAAAACCAAAAACCAAAAACCAAAAACCCAAAAAAAAAACCAAAAACCAAAAACCAAAAAACCTAAAACCAAAAACCAAAAACCAAAAACCAAAAACCAAAAACCAAAAACCAAAAACCAAAAACCAAAAACCAAAAACCAAAAAACCTAAAACCAAAAACCAAAAACCAAAAACCAAAAACCAAAAACGAAAAACCGAAAACCAAAAACCAAAAACCAAAATCCTAAAACCAAAAACCAAAAACCAAAAACCAAAAACCATAAACCATAAACCAAAAACCAAAAACCAAAAACCAAAAACCAAAAACCAAAAACCAAAAACCAAAAACCAAAAACCAAAAACCAAAAACCAAAAACCAAAAACCAAAAACCAAAAACCAAAAACCAAAAACCCAAAACCAAAAACCAAAAACTAAAAACCAAAAACCAAAAACCAAAAATCAAAAACCAAAAACCAAAAACCAAAAACCAAAAACCAAAAACCAAAAACCAAGAAACAAAAACCAAAAAACAAAAAACCAAAAACGAAAACCAAAAACCAAAAAACAAAAACCCAAAAACCAAAAACAATAAACCCAAAACCAAAAACCAATAACCAAAAACCAAATCCAAAAACCAAAAACCAAAAACCAAAAACCAAAAACGAAAAACCAAAAACCAAAAACCAAAATCAAAAACCAAAAACCAAAAACTAAAACCCAAAAACCAAAAACCAAAAAACAAAAAACCAAAAACCAAAAAACCAAAAACCAAAAACCAAAAACCAAAAACCAAAACCAAAAACCAAAAACCAAAAACCAGAAACCAAAAACCAAAAACCAAAAACCCAAAACCCAAAAAACAAAAACCAAAAACCAAAAACCAAAAACCAAAAACCAAAAACCAAGAAACAAAAACCAAAAAACAAAAAACCAAAAACGAAAACCAAAAACCAAAAAACAAAAACCCAAAAACCAAAAACAATAAACCCAAAACCAAAAACCAATAACCAAAAACCAAATCCAAAAACCAAAAACAAAAACCAAAAACCAAAAACGAAAAACCAAAAACCAAAAACCAAAATCAAAAACCAAAAACCAAAAACTAAAACCCAAAAACCAAAAACCAAAAAACAAAAAACCAAAAACCAAAAAACCAAAAACCAAAAACCAAAAACCAAAAACCAAAACCAAAAACCAAAAACCAAAAACCAGAAACCAAAAACCAAAATCCAAAAACCAAAAACCAAAAACCAAAAACCAAAAACCATAAACCAAAAACCAAAACCCAAAAACCAAAAACCAAAAAACAAAAAACCAAAAACCAAAAAACCAAAAACCAAAAACCAAAAACCAAAACCAAAAACCAAAAACCAAAAACCAGAAACCAAAAACCAAAAACCAAAAACCCAAAACCCAAAAAACAAAAACCAAAAACCAAAAACGAAAAACCGAAAACCAAATACCAAAAACCAAAATCCAAAAACCAAAAACCAAAAACCAAAAACCAAAAACCAAAAACCATAAACCAAAAACCAAAAACCAAAAACCAAAAACCAAAAACCAAAAACCAAAAACCAAAAACCAAAAACCAAAAACCAAAAACCAAAAACCAAAAACCAAAAACCAAAAACCAAAAACCAAAAACCAAAAACCAAAAACCAAAAACCAAAAACCAAAAACCAAAAACCAAAAACCAAAAACCAAAAACCAAAAACCAAAAACCAAACAAACAAAAACCAAAAACCAAAAACCAAAAACCAAAAACCAATAACCAAAAACCAAAAACCAAAAACCAAAAACCAAAAACCAAAAACCAAAAACCAAAAACCAAAAACCAAAAACCAAAAACCAAACACCAAAAACCAAAAACCAAAAACCAAAAACCAAAAACCAAAAACCAAAAACCCAAAACCCAAAAAACAAAAACCAAAAACCAAAAAACAAAAAACGTAAAACCAAAAACCAAAAACCAAAAACCAAAAACCAAAAACGAAAAACCGAAAACCAAAAACCAAAAACCAAAATCCAAAAACCAAAAACCAAAAACCAAAAACCAAAAACCATAAACCAAAAACCAAGAACCAAAAACCAAAAACCAAAAACCAAAAACCAAAAACCAAAAACCAAAAACCAGACAACAAAAACCAAAAACCAAAAACCAAAAACCAAAAACCAAAAACCAAAAACCAAAAACCAAAAACTAAAAACCAAAAACCAAAAACCAAAAACCAAAAACCAAAAACCAAAAACCAAAAACCAAAAACCAAGAACCAAAAACCAAAAAACAAAAAACAAAAAACCAAAAACGAAAACAAAAAACCAAAAAACAAAAACCCAAAAACCAAAAACAATAAACCAAAAACCAAAAACCAAAAACCAAAAACCAAATCCAAAAACCAAAAACCAAAAACCAAAAACCAAAAACGAAAAACCAAAAACCAAAAACCAAAATCAAAAACCAAAAACCAAAAACTAAAACCCAAAAACCAAAAACCAAAAAACAAAAAACCAAAAACCAAAAAACCAAAAACCAAAAACCAAAAACCAAAAACCAAAAACAAAAACCAAAAACCAAAAACCAGAAACCAAAAACCAAAAACAAATAACCAAAAACCAAAACTAAAAACCAAAAACCAAAAACGAAAAACCGAAAACCAAATACCAAAAACCAAAATCCAAAAACCAAAAACCAAAAACCAAAAACCAAAAACCATAAACCAAAAACCAAAAACCAAAAACCAAAAACCAAAAACCAAAAACCAAAAACCAAAAACCAAAAACCAAAAACCAAAAACCAAAAACCAAAAACCAAAAACCAAAAACCAAAAACCAAAAACCAAAAACCAAAAACCAAAAACCAAAAACCAAAAACCAAAAACCAAAAAACAAAAACCAAAAACCAAAAACCAAAAACCAAAAACCAAAAACCAATAACCAAAAACCAAAAACAAACACCAAAAACCAAAAACCAAAAACCAAAAACCAAAAACCAAAAACCAAAAACCAAAAACCAAAAACCAAAAACCAAAAACCAAAAACCAAAAACCAAAAACCAAAAACCCAAAACCCAAAAAACAAAAACCAAAAACCAAAAAACCAAAAACCAAAAACCAAAAACCAAAAACCAAAAACCAAAAACCAAAAACGGAAAACCAAAACCAAAAACCAAAAACCAAAAACCAAAAACCAAAAACCAAAAACCAAAAACCAAAAACCAAAAACCAAAAACCAAAACCAAAAACCAAAAACCAAAAAACCAAAAACCAAAAACCAAAAACCAAAAACCAAAAACCAAAAACCAGAACCAAAAAACCAAAAACCAAAAACCAAAAACCAAGAACCAAAAACCAAAAACCAAAAACCAAAAACCAAAAAACCAAAAACCTAAAAACCAAAAACCAAAAAAAAACCAAAAACCAAAAACCAAAAACCAAAAACCAAAAACCAAAAACCAAAAACCAAAAACCAAAAACCAAAAACCCAAAAACCAAAAACCAAACACCAAAAACCAAAAACCAAAAACCAAAAACCAAAAACCAAAAACCAAAAACCAAAAACCAAAAACCAAAAACCAAAAACCAAAAACAAAAACCAAAAACCAAAAACCAAAAACCAAAAACCAAAAACCAAAAACCAAAAACCAAAAACCAAAAACCAAAAACCAAAAACCAAAACCAAAAACCAAAAACCAAAAACCAAAAACCAAAAACCAAAAACCAAAAACCAAAAACCAAAAACCAAACACCAAAAACCAAAAACCAAAAACCAAAATCCAAAAACCAATAACCAAAAACCAAAAACCAAAAAACCAAAAACCAAAACCAAAAACCAAAAAACCAAAACCAAAAACCAAAAACCCAAAAACCAAAAACCAAAAACCAAAAACCAAAAACCAAAAACCAAAAACCAAAAACCAAAAACCAAAAACCAAAAAAAGAAAAACAAAAACCAAGATCCAAAAAACAAAAAAAAAACACCAAAAAACAAAAAACCAAACACCAAAAACCAAAAACCAAAAACCAAAAACCAAAACCAAAAACCAAAAACCAAAAACCAAAAACCAAAAACCAAAAACCAAAAACCAAAAACCAAAAACCAAAAACCAAAAACCAAAAAACCAAACACCAGAAACCAAAAACAAAAAACCAAAAACCAAAAACCAAAAACCAAAAACCAAAAACCAAAAACCAAAAACAAAAACCAAAAACCAAAAGCCAAGAACCAAAAACCAAAAACCAAAAACAAAAAAGCCAAAAACCGAAAACCGAAAACCAAAAACCAAAAACCAAAAACCAAAAACCAAAAACCAAAAACCAAAAACCAAAAACTAAAAACCAAAAACCAAAAACCAAAAACCAAAAACCAAAAACCAAAAACCAAAAACCAAAAACCAAGAACCAAAAACCAAAAAACAAAAAACAAAAAACCAAAAACGAAAACAAAAAACCAAAAAACAAAAACCCAAAAAACCAAAAACAATAAACCAAAAACCAAAAACCAAAAACCAAAAACCAAATCCAAAAACCAAAAACCAAAAACCAAAAACCAAAAACGAAAAACCAAAAACCAAAAACCAAAATCAAAAACCAAAAACCAAAAACTAAAACCCAAAAACCAAAAACCAAAAAACAAAAAACCAAAAACCAAAAAACCAAAAACCAAAAACCAAAAACCAAAAACCAAAAACCAAAACCAAAAACCAAAAACCAAAAACCAGAAACCAAAAACCAAAAACAAATAACCAAAAACCAAAACTAAAAACCAAAAACCAAAAACGAAAAACCGAAAACCAAATACCAAAAACCAAAATCCAAAAACCAAAAACCAAAAACCAAAAACCAAAAACCATAAACCAAAAACCAAAAACCAAAAACCAAAAACCAAAAACCAAAAACCAAAAACCAAAAACCAAAAACCAAAAACCAAAAACCAAAAACCAAAAACCAAAAACCAAAAACCAAAAACCAAAAACCAAAAACCAAAAACCAAAAACCAAAAACCAAAAACCAAAAACCAAAAACCAAAAAACAAAAACCAAAAACCAAAAACCAAAAACCAAAAACCAAAAACCAATAACCAAAAACCAAAAACAAAAACCAAAAACCAAAAACCAAAAACCAAAAACCAAAAACCAAAAACCAAAAACCAAAAACCAAAAACCAAAAACCAAAAACCAAAAACCAAAAACCAAAAACCAAAAACCAAAAACCCAAAACCCAAAAAACAAAAACCAAAAACCAAAAAACCAAAAACCAAAAACCAAAAACCAAAAACCAAAAACCAAAAACCAAAAACGGAAAACCAAAAACCAAAAACCAAAAACCAAAAACCAAAAACCAAAAACCAAAAACCAAAAACCAAAAACTAAAAACCAAAAACCAAAAACCAAAAACCAAAAACCAAAAACCAAAAACCAAAAACCAAAAACCAAAAACCAAACACCAGAACCAAAAACCAAAAACCAAAAACCAAAAACCAAGAACCAAAAACCAAAAACCAAAAACCAAAAAACCAAAAACCAAAAACCTAAAAACCAAAAACCAAAAACCAAAAACCAAAAACCAAAAACCAAAAACCAAAAACCAAAAACCAAAAACCAAAAACCAAAAACCAAAAACCAAAAACCAAAAACCAAAAACCAAACACCAAAAACCAAAAACCAAAAACCAAAAACCAAAACCAAAAACCAAAAACCAAAAACCAAAAACCAAAAACCAAAAACCAAAAACCAAAAACAAAAACCAAAAACCAAAAACCAAAAACCAAAAAACCAAAAACCAAAAACCAAAAACCAAAAAACCAAAAACCAAAAACCAAAAACCAAAAACCAAAAACCAAAAACCAAAAACCAAAAACCAAAAACCAAAAACCAAAAACCAAACACCAAAAACCAAAAACCAAAAACCAAAAATCCAAAAACCATTAACCAAAAACCAAAAACCAAAAACCAAAAACCAAAACCAAAAACCAAAAAACCAAAACCAAAAACCAAAAACCCAAAAACCAAAAACCAAAAACCAAAAACCAAAAACCAAAAACCAAAAACCAAAAACCAAAAACACAAAAACCAAAAACCAAAAACCAAAAACCAAAAACCAAAAAAAGAAAAACAAAAACCAAGATCCAAAAAACAAAAAAAAAAACACCAAAAACAAAAAACCAAACACCAAAAACCAAAAACCAAAAACCAAAAACCAAAAACCAAAAACCAAAAAACCAAAACCAAAAACCAAAAACCAAAAACCAAAAACCAAAAACCAAAAACCAAAAACCAAAAACCAAAAACCAAACACCAGAAACCAAAAACAAAAAACCAAAAACCAAAAACCAAAAACCAAAAACCAAAAACCAAAAACCAAAAACCAAAAACAAAAACCAAAAACCAAAAGCCAAGAACCAAAAACCAAAAACCAAAAACAAAAAAGCCAAAAACCGAAAACCGAAAACCAAAAACCAAAAACCAAAAACCAAAAACCAAAAACCAAAAACCAAAAACCAAAAACCAAAAACCAAAAACCAAAAACCAAAAACCAAAAACCAAAAACCAAAAACCAAAAACAAAAACCAAAAACCAAAAACCAAAAACCAAAAAACAAAAAACCAAAAACAAAAACCAAAAACCAAAAGCCAAGAACCAAAAACCAAAAACCAAAAACAAAAAAGCCAAAAACCAAAAACCGAAAACCAAAAACCAAAAACCAAAAACCAAAAACCAAAAACCAAAAACCAAAAACCAAAAACCAAAAACCAAAAACCAAAAACCAAAAACCAAAAACCAAAAACCAAACAACAAAAACCAAAAACCAAAAACCAAAAACCAAAAACCAAAAACCAAAAACCAAAAACTAAAAACCAAAAACCAAAAACCAAAAACCAAAAACCAAAAACCAAAAACCAAAAACCAAAAACCAAGAACCAAAAACCAAAAAAAAAAACAAAAAACCAAAAACGAAAACAAAAAACCAAAAAACAAAAACCCAAAAACCAAAAACAATAAACCAAAAACCAAAAACCAAAAACCAAAAACCAAAAACCAAAAACCAAAAACCAAAAACCAAAAACCAAAAACCTTTATAACCAAAAACCAAAAACCAAAAACCAAAAACCAAAAACCAAAAAACAAAAACCAAACAACAAAAACCAAAAACCAAAAACCAAAAACCAAAAACCAAAAACCAAAAACCAAAAACCAAAAACCAAAAACCAAAAACCAAAAACCAAAAACCAAAAACCAAAAACCAAAAACCAAAAACCAAAAACCAAAAACCAAAAACCTAAAAACCAGAAACCAAAAACCAAAAACCAAAAACTAAAAACCAAAAACCAAAAACCAAAAACCAAAAACCAAAAACCAAAAACCAAAACCAAAAACCAAAAACCAAAAAACCAAAAACCAAAAACCAAAACCAAAAACCAAAAACCAAAAACCAAAAACCAAAAACCAAAAACCAAAAACCAAAAACCAAAAACCAAAAACCAAAAACCAAAACAAAAACGGAAAACCAAAAACCAAAAACCAAAAACCAAAAACCAAAAACCAAAAACCAAAAACCAAAAACCAAAAACCAAAAACCAAAAACCAAAAACCAAAAACCAAAAACCAAAAACCAAAAACCAAAAAACAAAAACCAAAAACCAAAAACCAAAAACCAAAAACCAAAAACCAAAAACAAAAACCAAAAACCAAAAGCCAAGAACCAAAAACCAAAAACCAAAAACAAAAAAGCCAAAAACCAAAAACCGAAAACCAAAAACCAAAAACCAAAAACCAAAAACCAAAAACCAAAAACCAAAACCAAAAACCAAAAAGCAAAAACCAAAAACCAAAAACCAAAAACCAAAAAACAAAAACAAAAACCAAAAACCAAAAACCAAAAACCGAAAACCAAATACCAAAAACCAAAATCCAAAAACCAAAAACCAAAAACCAAAAACCAAAAACCATAAACCAAAAACCAAAAACCAAAAACCAAAAACCAAAAACCAAAAACCAAAAACCAAAAACCAAAAACCAAAAACCAAAAACCAAAAACCAAAAACCAAAAACCAAAAACCAAAAACCAAAAACCAAAAACCAAAAACCAAAAACCAAAAACCAAAAACCAAAAACCAAAAAACAAAAACCAAAAACCAAAAACCAAAAACCAAAAACCAAAAACCAATAACCAAAAACCAAAAACAAACACCAAAAACCAAAAACCAAAAACCAAAAACCAAAAACCAAAAACCAAAAACCAAAAACCAAAAACCAAAAACCAAAAACCAAAAACCAAAAACCAAAAACCAAAAACCCAAAACCCAAAAAACAAAAACCAAAAACCAAAAAACCAAAAACCAAAAACCAAAAACCAAAAACCAAAAACCAAAAACCAAAAACGGAAAACCAAAAACCAAAAACCAAAAACCAAAAACCAAAAACCAAAAACCAAAAACCAAAAACCAAAAACCAAAAACCAAAAACCAAAAACCAAAAACCAAAAACCAAAAACCAAAAACCAAAAACCAAAAACCAAAAACCAAAAACCAGAACCAAAAACCAAAAACCAAAAACCAAAAACCAAGAACCAAAAACCAAAAACCAAAAACCAAAAACCAAAAACCAAAAACCTAAAAACCAAAAACCAAAAACCAAAAACCAAAAACCAAAAACCAAAAACCAAAAACCAAAAACCAAAAACCAAAAACCAAAAACCAAAAACCAAAAACCAAAAACCAAAAACCAAACACCAAAAACCAAAAACCAAAAACCAAAAACCAAAAACCAAAAACCAAAAACCAAAAACCAAAAACCAAAAACCAAAAACCAAAAACAAAAACCAAAAACCAAAAACCAAAAACCAAAAACCAAAAACCAAAAACCAAAAACCAAAAACCAAAAACCAAAAACCAAAAACCAAAAACCAAAAACCAAAAACCAAAAACCAAAAACCAAAAACCAAAAACCAAAAACCAAAAACCAAACACCAAAAACCAAAAACCAAAAACCAAAATCCAAAAACCAATAACCAAAAACCAAAAACCAAAAACCAAAAACCAAAACCAAAAACCAAAAAACCAAAACCAAAAACCAAAAACCCAAAAACCAAAAACCAAAAACCAAAAACCAAAAACCAAAAACCAAAAACCAAAAACCAAAAACCAAAAACCAAAAACCAAAAAAAGAAAAACAAAAACCAAGATCCAAAAAACAAAAAAAAAACACCAAAAACAAAAAACCAAACACCAAAAACCAAAAACCAAAAACCAAAAACCAAAAACCAAAAACCAAAAACCAAAAACCAAAAACCAAAAACCAAAAACCAAAAACCAAAAACCAAAAACCAAAAACCAAAAACCAAAAAACCAAACACCAGAAACCAAAAACAAAAAACCAAAAACCAAAAACCAAAAACCAAAAACCAAAAACCAAAAACAAAAACCAAAAACCAAAAGCCAAGAACCAAAAACCAAAAACCAAAAACAAAAAAGCCAAAAACCGAAAACCGAAAACCAAAAACCAAAAACCAAAAACCAAAAACCAAAAACCAAAAACCAAAAACCAAAAACTAAAAACCAAAAACCAAAAACCAAAAACCAAAAACCAAAAACCAAAAACCAAAAACCAAAAACCAAGAACCAAAAACCAAAAAACAAAAAACAAAAAACCAAAAACGAAAACAAAAAACCAAAAAACAAAAACCCAAAAACCAAAAACAATAAACCAAAAACCAAAAACCAAAAACCAAAAACCAAATCCAAAAACCAAAAACCAAAAACCAAAAACCAAAAACGAAAAACCAAAAACCAAAAACCAAAATCAAAAACCAAAAACCAAAAACTAAAACCCAAAAACCAAAAACCAAAAAACAAAAAACCAAAAACCAAAAAACCAAAAACCAAAAACCAAAAACCAAAAACCAAAAACCAAAACCAAAAACCAAAAACCAAAAACCAGAAACCAAAAACCAAAAACAAATAACCAAAAACCAAAACTAAAAACCAAAAACCAAAAACGAAAAACCGAAAACCAAATACCAAAAACCAAAATCCAAAAACCAAAAACCAAAAACCAAAAACCAAAAACCATAAACCAAAAACCAAAAACCAAAAACCAAAAACCAAAAACCAAAAACCAAAAACCAAAAACCAAAAACCAAAAACCAAAAACCAAAAACCAAAAACCAAAAACCAAAAACCAAAAACCAAAAACCAAAAACCAAAAACCAAAAACCAAAAACCAAAAACCAAAAACCAAAAACCAAAAAACAAAAACCAAAAACCAAAAACCAAAAACCAAAAACCAAAAACCAATAACCAAAAACCAAAAACAAAAACCAAAAACCAAAAACCAAAAACCAAAAACCAAAAACCAAAAACCAAAAACCAAAAACCAAAAACCAAAAACCAAAAACCAAAAACCAAAAACCAAAAACCAAAAACCAAAAACCCAAAACCCAAAAAACAAAAACCAAAAACCAAAAAACCAAAAACCAAAAACCAAAAACCAAAAACCAAAAACCAAAAACCAAAAACGGAAAACCAAAAACCAAAAACCAAAAACCAAAAACCAAAAACCAAAAACCAAAAACCAAAAACCAAAAACTAAAAACCAAAAACCAAAAACCAAAAACCAAAAACCAAAAACCAAAAACCAAAAACCAAAAACCAAAAACCAAACACCAGAACCAAAAACCAAAAACCAAAAACCAAAAACCAAGAACCAAAAACCAAAAACCAAAAACCAAAAACCAAAAACCAAAAACCTAAAAACCAAAAACCAAAAACCAAAAACCAAAAACCAAAAACCAAAAACCAAAAACCAAAAACCAAAAACCAAAAACCAAAAACCAAAAACCAAAAACCAAAAACCAAAAACCAAACACCAAAAACCAAAAACCAAAAACCAAAAACCAAAAACCAAAAACCAAAAACCAAAAACCAAAAACCAAAAACCAAAAACCAAAAACAAAAACCAAAAACCAAAAACCAAAAACCAAAAACCAAAAACCAAAAACCAAAAACCAAAAACCAAAAACCAAAAACCAAAAACCAAAAACCAAAAACCAAAAACCAAAAACCAAAAACCAAAAACCAAAAACCAAAAACCAAACACCAAAAACCAAAAACCAAAAACCAAAATCCAAAAACCATTAACCAAAAACCAAAAACCAAAAACCAAAAACCAAAACCAAAAACCAAAAAACCAAAACCAAAAACCAAAAACCCAAAAACCAAAAACCAAAAACCAAAAACCAAAAACCAAAAACCAAAAACCAAAAACCAAAAACCAAAAACCAAAAACCAAAAACCAAAAACCAAAAACCAAAAAAAGAAAAACAAAAACCAAGATCCAAAAAACAAAAAAAAAACACCAAAAACAAAAAACCAAACACCAAAAACCAAAAACCAAAAACCAAAAACCAAAAACCAAAAACCAAAAACCAAAAACCAAAAACCAAAAACCAAAAACCAAAAACCAAAAACCAAAAACCAAAAACCAAAAACCAAAAAACCAAACACCAGAAACCAAAAACAAAAAACCAAAAACCAAAAACCAAAAACCAAAAACCAAAAACCAAAAACCAAAAACCAAAAACAAAAACCAAAAACCAAAAGCCAAGAACCAAAAACCAAAAACCAAAAACAAAAAAGCCAAAAACCGAAAACCGAAAACCAAAAACCAAAAACCAAAAACCAAAAACCAAAAACCAAAAACCAAAAACCAAAAACCAAAAACCAAAAACCAAAAACCAAAAACCAAAAACCAAAAACCAAAAACCAAAAACAAAAACCAAAAACCAAAAACCAAAAACCAAAAACAAAAAACCAAAAACAAAAACCAAAAACCAAAAGCCAAGAACCAAAAACCAAAAACCAAAAACAAAAAAGCCAAAAACCAAAAACCGAAAACCAAAAACCAAAAACCAAAAACCAAAAACCAAAAACCAAAAACCAAAAACCAAAAACCAAAAACCAAAAACCAAAAACCAAAAACCAAAAACCAAAAACCAAACAACAAAAACCAAAAACCAAAAACCAAAAACCAAAAACCAAAAACCAAAAACCAAAAACTAAAAACCAAAAACCAAAAACCAAAAACCAAAAACCAAAAACCAAAAACCAAAAACCAAAAACCAAGAACCAAAAACCAAAAAAAAAAACAAAAAACCAAAAACGAAAACAAAAAACCAAAAAACAAAAACCCAAAAACCAAAAACAATAAACCAAAAACCAAAAACCAAAAACCAAAAACCAAAAACCAAAAACCAAAAACCAAAAACCAAAAACCAAAAACCAAAAACCAAAAACCAAAAACCAAAAACCAAAAACCAAAAACCAAACAACAAAAACCAAAAACCAAAAACCAAAAACCAAAAACCAAAAACCAAAAACCAAAAACCAAAAACCAAAAACCAAAAACCAAAAACCAAAAACCAAAAACCAAAAACCAAAAACCAAAAACCAAAAACCAAAAACCAAAAACCAAAAACCAGAAACCAAAAACCAAAAACCAAAAACTAAAAACCAAAAACCAAAAACCAAAAACCAAAAACCAAAAACCAAAAACCAAAACCAAAAACCAAAAACCAAAAAACCAAAAACCAAAAACCAAAACCAAAAACCAAAAACCAAAAACCAAAAACCAAAAACCAAAAACCAAAAACCAAAAACCAAAAACCAAAAACCAAAAACCAAAAACCAAAAACGGAAAACCAAAAACCAAAAACCAAAAACCAAAAACCAAAAACCAAAAACCAAAAACCAAAAACCAAAAACCAAAAACCAAAAACCAAAAACCAAAAACCAAAAACCAAAAACCAAAAACCAAAAAACAAAAACCAAAAACCAAAAACCAAAAACCAAAAACCAAAAACCAAAAACAAAAACCAAAAACCAAAAGCCAAGAACCAAAAACCAAAAACCAAAAACAAAAAAGCCAAAAACCAAAAACCGAAAACCAAAAACCAAAAACCAAAAACCAAAAACCAAAAACCAAAAACCAAAAACCAAAAACCAAAAAGCAAAAACCAAAAACCAAAAACCAAAAACCAAAAAACAAAAACAAAAACCAAAAACCAAAAACCAAAAACCAAAAACCAATAACCAAAAACCAAAAACCAAAAACCAAAAACCAAAAACCAAAAACCAAAAACCAAAAACCAAAAACCAAAAACCAAAAACCAAACACCAAAAACCAAAAACCAAAAACCAAAAACCAAAAACCAAAAACCAAAAACCCAAAACCCAAAAAACAAAAACCAAAAACCAAAAACCAAAAAACGTAAAACCAAAAACCAAAAACCAAAAACCAAAAACGAAAAACCGAAAACCAAAAACCAAAAACCAAAATCCAAAAACCAAAAACCAAAAACCAAAAACCAAAAACCATAAACCAAAAACCAAAAACCAAAAACCAAAAACCAAAAACCAAAAACCAAAAACCAAAAACCAAAAACCAAAAACCAAAAACCAAACAACAAAAACCAAAAACCAAAAACCAAAAACCAAAAACCAAAAACCAAAAACCAAAAACCAAAAACTAAAAACCAAAAACCAAAAACCAAAAACCAAAAACCAACAACCAAAAACCAAAAACCAAAAACCAAAAACCAAGAACCAAAAACCAAAAAACAAAAAACAAAAAACCAAAAACGAAAACATAAAACCAAAAAACAAAAACCCAAAAACCAAAAACAATAAACCAAAAACCAAAAACCAAAAACCAAAAACCAAATCCAAAAACCAAAAACCAAAAACCAAAAACCAAAAACGAAAAACCAAAAACCAAAAACCAAAATCAAAAACCAAAAACCAAAAACTAAAACCCAAAAACCAAAAACCAAAAAACAAAATACCAAAAACCAAAAAACCAAAAACCAAAAACCAAAAACCAAAAACCAAAACCAAAAACCAAAAACCAAAAACCAAAAACAAATAACCAAAAACCAAAACTAAAAACCAAAAACCAAAAACGAAAAACCGAAAACCAAATACCAAAAACCAAAATCCAAAAACCAAAAACCAAAAACCAAAAACCAAAAACCATAAACCAAAAACCAAAAACCAAAAACCAAAAACCAAAAACCAAAAACCAAAAACCAAAAACCAAAAACCAAAAACCAAAAACCAAAAACGTAAAACCAAAAACCAAAAACCAAAAACCAAAAACCAAAAACCAAAAACCAAAAACCAAAACCAAAAACCAAAAACCAAAAACCAAAAAAAGAAAAACAAAAAACCAAGATCCAAAAAACAAAAACAAAACACCAAAAACAAAAAACCAAACACCAAAAACCAAAAACCAAAAACCAAAAACCAAAAACCAAAAACCAAAAACCAAAAACCAAAAACCAAAAACCAAAAACCAAATACCAAAAACCAAAAACCAAAAACCAAACACCAGAAACCAAAAACAAAAAACCAAAAACCAAAAACCAGAAACCAAAAACCAAAAACCAAAAGCCAAGAACCAAAAACCAAAAACCAAAAACAAAAAAGCCAAAAACCAAAAACCGAAAACCAAAAACCAAAAACCAAAAACCAAAAACCAAAAACCAAAAACCAAAAACCAAAAACCAAAAACCAAAAACCAAAAACCAAAAACCAAAAAACAAAAACCAAAAACCAAAAACCAAAAACCAAAAACCAAAAACCAATAACCAAAAACCAAAAACCCAAAAACCCAAAAAACAAAAACCAAAAACCAAAAACCAAAAACCAAAAACCAAAAACCAAAAACCAAACACCAAAAACCAAAAACCAAAAACCAAAAACCAAAAACCAAAAACCAAAAACCCAAAACCCAAAAAACAAAAACCAAAAACCAAAAACCAAAAAACGTAAAACCAAAAACCAAAAACCAAAAACCAAAAACCAAAAACGAAAAACCGAAAACCAAAAACCAAAAACCAAAATCCAAAAACCAAAAACCAAAAACCAAAAACCAAAAACCATAAACCAAAAACCAAAAACCAAAAACCAAAAACCAAAAACCAAAAACCAAAAACCAAAAACCAAACAACAAAAACCAAAAAACCAAAACCAAAAACCAAAAACCAAAAACCAAAAACCAAAAACCAAAAACCAAAAACCAAAGACCAAAAACTAAAAACCAAAAGCCAAAAACCAAAAACCAAAAACCAAAAACCAAAAACCAAAAACCAAAAACCAAAAACCAAGAACCAAAAACCAAATCCAAAAACCAAAAACCAAAAACCAAAAACCAAAAACGAAAAACCAAAAACCAAAAACCAAAATCAAAAACCAAAAACCAAAAACTAAAACCCAAAAACCAAAAACCAAAAAACAAAAAACAAAAAACCAAAAACCAAAAAACCAAAAACCAAAAACCAAAAACCAAAAACCAAAACCAAAAACCAAAAACCAAAAACCAGAAACCAGAAACCAAAACCAAAAACAAATAACCAAAAACCAAAAACCAAAAACCAAAAACCAAAAACGAAAAACCGAAAACCAAATACCAAAAACCAAAATCCAAAAACCAAAAACCAAAAACCAAAAACCAAAAACCAAAAACCAAAAACCAAATCCAAAAACCAAAAACCAAAAACCAAAAACCAAAAACGAAAAACCAAAAACCAAAAACCAAAATCAAAAACCAAAAACCAAAAAAAACCCAAAAACCAAAAACCAAAAAACAAAAAACAAAAAACCAAAAACCAAAAAACCAAAAACCAAAAACCAAAAACCAAAAACCAAAAACCAAAAACCAAAACCAAAAACCAAAACCAAAAACCAAAAACAAATAACCAAAAACCAAAACCAAAAACCAAAAAACCAAAAACGAAAAACCGAAAACCAAATACCAAAAACCAAAATCCAAAAACCAAAAACCAAAAACCAAAAACCAAAAACCAAAAACCAAAAACCAAAAACCAAAAACCCAAAACCAAAAACCAAAAACCAAAAACCAAAATCCAAAAACCAAAAACCAAAAACCAAAAACCAAAAACCAAAAAAAACCAAAAACCAAAAACCAAAAACCAAAAACCAAAAACCAAAAACCAAAAACCAAAAACCAAAACCAAAAACCAAAAACCAAAAACCAAAAACCAAAAAACCAAAAACCAAAAACCAAAAACCAAAAACCAAAAACCAAAAACCAAAAACCAATAACCAAAAACCAAAAACCAAAAACCAAAAACCAAAAACCAAAAACCAAAAACCAAAAACCAAAAACCAAAAACCAAAAACCAAAAACCAAAAACCAAAAACCAAAAACCAAAAACCAAAAACCAAAAACCAAAAACCAAAAACCAAAAACCAAAAACCCAAAACCCAAAAAACAAAAACCAAAAACCAAAAAACCAAAAACCAAAAACCAAAAACCAAAAACCAAAAACCAAAAACCAAAAACCAAAAACCAAAAACCAAAAACCAAAAACCAAAAACCAACCAAAAACAAAAAACCCAAAAACCAGAAACCAAAAACCAAAAACCAAAAGCCAAGAACCAAAAACCAAAAACCAAAAACAAAAAAGCCAAAAACCAAAAACCGAAAACCAAAAACCAGAAACCAAAAACCAAAAACCAAAAGCCAAAAACCAAAAACCAAAAACCAAAAACCAAAAACCAAAAACCAAAAACCTAAAAACCAAAAACCAAAAACCAAAAACCAAAAACCAAAAACCAAAAACCAAAAACCAAAAACAAAAACCAAAAACCAAAAACCAGAAACCAAAAACCAAAAACCAAAAACCAAAAACCAAAAACCAAAAACCAAAAACCAAAAACCAAAAACCAAAAACCAAAAACCAAACACCAAAAACCAAAACCAAAAACCAAAAACCAAAAACCAAAAACCAAAAACCAAAAACCAAAAACCAAAACCAAAAACCAAAAACCAAAAACCAAAAACCAAAAACAAAAACCAAAAACCAAAAACCAAAAACCAAAAACCAAAAACCAAACACCAAAAACCAAAACCAAAAACCAAAATCCAAAAACCAAAAACCAAAAACCAAAAACCAAAAACCAAAACCAAAAACCAAAAAACCAAAACCAAAATCCAAAAACCCAAAAACCAAAAACCAAAAACCAAAAACCAAAAACCAAAAACCAAAAACCAAAAACCAAAAACCAAAAACCAAAAACCAAAAAAAGAAAAACAAAAAACCAAGATCCAAAAAACAAAAACAAAACACCAAAAACAAAAAACCAAGAACCAAAAACCAAAAACCAAAAACCAAAAACCAAACACCAGAAACCAAAAACAAAAAACCAAAAACCAGAAACCAAAAACCAAAAACCAAAAGCCAAGAACCAAAAACCAAAAACCAAAAACAAAAAAGCCAAAAACCAAAAACCGAAAACCAAAAACCGAAAACCAAAAACCAAAAACCAAAAACCAAAAACCAAAAACCAAAAACCAAAAACCAAAAACCAAAAACAAAAAACCAAAAACCAAAAACCAAGAACCAAAAACCAAGAAACAAAAACAAAAAACCAAAAACAAAAAACCAAAAACCAAAAACCAAAAACCAAAAACCAAAAACCAAAACCAAAAACCAAAAACCAAAAACCAAAACCAAAAACCAAAACGAAAAACCAAAAACCAAAAAACCAAAAACCAAAAAACCAAAAACCAAAAACCAAAAACCAAAAACCAAAAACCAAAAACCAAAAACCAAAAACCAAAAACCAAAAACCAAAAACCAAAAACCAAAAACCAAAAACCAAAAACCAAAAACCAAAAACCAAAAACCAAAAACCAAAAACCAAAAACCAAAAACCAAAAACCATAAAACCAAAAACCAAAACCAAAAACCAAAAACCAAAAACCAAAACCAAAAACCAAAAAACCAAAAACCAAAACCAAAAACCAAAACCAAAAACCAAAAAATAAAAACCAAAAACCAAAAACCAAAAACCAAAAACCAAAAACCCAAAACCAAAAACCAAAAACCTAAAACCAAAAACCAAAAACCAAAAACCAAAAACCAAAAACCAAAAACCAAAAACCAAAAACCGAAAACCAAAAACCAAAAACCAAAAACCAAAAACCAAAAACCAAAAACCAAAAACCAAAAACCAAAAACCAAAAACCAAAAACCAAAAACCAAAAACCAAAAACCAAAAACCAAAAACCAAAAACCAAAAACCAAAAACCTAAAACCAAAAACCAAAAACCAAAAACCAAAAACCAAAAACCAAAAACCAAAAACCAAAAACCAAAAACCAAAAACCAAAAACCAAAAACAAAAACCAAAAACCAAAAACCAAAAACCAAAAACCAAAAACCAAAAACCAAAAACCAAAAACCAAAAACCAAAAACCAAAAACCAAAAACCAAAAACCAAAAACCAAAAACCAAAACCAAAAACCAAAAACCAAAAACCAAAAACCAAAACCAAAAACCAAAAACCAAAAACCAAAAACCAAAAACCAAAAACCAAAAACCAAAAACCAAAAACCAAAAACCAAAACCAAAAACCAAAAACCAAAAACCAAAAACCAAAAACCAAAAACCAAAAACCAAAAACCAAAAACCAAAAACCAAAAACCAAAAACCAAAAACCAAAAACCAAAAACCAAAAACCAAAAACCAAAAACCAAAAACCAAAAACCAAAAACCAAAAACCAAAAACCAAAAACCAAAAACCAAAAACCAAAAACCAAAAACCAAAAACCAAAAACCAAAAACCAAAAACCAAAAACCAAAAACCAAAAACCAAAAACCAAAAACCAAAAACCAAAAACCAAAAACCAAAAACCAAAAACCAAAAACCAAAAACCAAAACCAAAAACCAAAAACCAAAAACCAAAAACCAAAAACCAAAAACCAAAAAACCAAAAACCAAAAACCAAAAATCAAAAACCAAAAACCAAAAACCAAAAACCAAAAACCAAAAACCAAAAACCAAAAACCAAAAACCAAAAACCAAAAACCAAAAACCAAAAACCAAAACCAAAAACCAAAAACCAAAAACCAAAAACCAAAAACCAAAAACCAAAAACCAAAAACCAAAAACCAAAAACCAAAAACCAAAAACCAAAAACCAAAAACCAAAAACCAAAAACCAAAAACCAAAAACCAAAAACCAAAAACCAAAAACCAAAAACCAAAAACCAAAAACCAAAAACCAAAAAACCAAAAAACCAAAAACCAAAAACCAAAAACCAAAAAACCAAAAACCAAAAACCAAAAACACAAAAACCAAAAACCAAAAACAAACCAAAAACAAAAACCAAAGACCAAAAACCAAAAACCAAAAACCAAAAACCAAAAACCAAAAACCAAAAACCAAAAACCAAAAACCAAAAACCAAAAACCAAAAACCAAAAACCAAAAACCAAAAACCAAAAACCAAAAACCAAAAACCAAAAACCAAAAACCAAAAACCAAAAACCAAAAACCAAAAACCAAAAACCAAAAACCAAAAACAAAAACCAAAAACCAAAAACCAAAACCAAAAACCAAAAACCAAAAACCAAAAACCAAAAACCAAAAACCAAAAACCAAAAACCAAAAACCAAAAACCAAAAACCAAAAACCAAAAACCAAAAACCAAAAACCAAAAACCAAAAACCAAAAACCAAAACCAAAAACCAAAACCAAAAACCAAAAACCAAAAACCAATAAAAACCAAAAACCAAAAACCAAAAACCAAAAACCAAAAACCAAAAACCAAAAACCAAAAACCAAAAACCAAAAACCAAAAACCAAAAACCAAAAACCAAAAACCAAAAACCAAAAACCAAAACCAAAAACCAAAAACCAAAAACCAAAAACCAAAAACCAAAAACCAAAAACCAAAAACCAAAAACCAAAAACCAAAAACCAAAAACCAAAACCAAAAACCAAAAACCAAAAACCAAAAACCAAAAACCAAAAACCAAAAACCAAAAACCAAAAACCAAAAACCAAAAACCAAAAACCAAAAACCAAAAACCAAAACCAAAAACCAAAAACCAAAACCAAAAACCAAAAACCAAAAACCAAAAACCAAAAACCAAAAACCAAAAACCAAAAACCAAAAACCAAAACCAAAAACCAAAAAATAAAAACCAAAAACCAAAAAATAAAAACCAAAAACCAAAAACCAAAAACCAAAAACCAAAAACCAAAAACCAAAAACCAAAAACCAAAAACCAAAAACCTAAAACCAAAAACCAAAAACCAAAAACCAAAAACCAAAAACCAAAAACCAAAAACCAAAAACCAAAAACCAAAAACCAAAAACCAAAAACCAAAAACCAAAAACCAAAAACCAAAAACCAAAAACCAAAAACCAAAAACCAAAAACCAAAAACCAAAAACCAAAAACCAAAAACCAAAAACCAAAAACCAAAAACCAAAAACCAAAAACCAAAAACCAAAAACCAAAAACCAAAAACCAAAAACCAAAAACCAAAAACCAAAAACCAAAAACCAAAAACCAAAAACCAAAAACCAAAAACCAAAAACCAAAAACCAAAAACCAAAAAACCAAAAACCAAAAACCAAAAACCAAAAACCAAAAAACCAAAAACCAAAAACCAAAAACCAAAAACCAAAAACCAAAAACCAAAAACCAAAAACCAAAAACCAAAACCAAAAACCAAAAACCCAAAAACCAAAAACCAAAAACGTAAAACCAAAAACCAAAAACCAAAAACCAAAAACCAAAAACCAAAAACCAAAAACCAAAAAACCAAAAACCAAAAACCAAAAACCAAAAACCAAAAACCAAAAACCAAAAAAACCAAAAACCAAAAACCAAAAACCAAAAACCAAAAACCAAAAACCAAAAACCAAAAACCAAAAACCAAAAACCAAAAAAACCAAAAACCAAAAACCAAAAACCAAAAACCAAAAACCAAAAACCAAAAACCAAAAACCAAAAACCAAAAACCAAAAACCAAAAACCAAAAACCAAAAACCAAAAACCAAAAACCAAAAACCAAAAACCAAAAACCAAAAACCAAAAACCAAAAACCAAAAACCAAAAACCAAAAACCAAAAACCAAAAAACCAAAAACCAAAAACCAAAAATCAAAAACCAAAAACCAAAAACCAAAAACCAAAAACCAAAAACCAAAAACCAAAAACCAAAAACCAAATACCAAAACAAAAACCCAAAAACCAAAAACCAAAAACCAAAAACCAACAACCAAAAACCAAAAACCAAAAACCAAAAACCAAAAACCAAAAACCAAAAACCAAAAACCAAAAACCAAAAACCAAAAACCAAAAACCAAAAACCAAAAACCAAAAACCAAAAACCAAAAAACCAAAAACCAAAAACCAAAAACCAAAAACCAAAAACCAAAAACAAAACCAAAACCAAAAACCAAAAACCAAAAACCAAAAACCAAAAACCAAAAACCAAAAACCAAAAACCAAAAACCAAAAACCAAAAACCAAAAACCAAAAACCAATAGCCAAAAACCAAAAACCAAAAACCAAAAACCAAAAACCAAAAACCAAAACCAAAAACCAAAACCAAAAACCAAAAACCAAAAACCAAAAAATAAAAACCAAAAACCAAAAACCAAAAACCAAAAACCAAAAACCAAAAACCAAAAACCAAAAACCAAAAACCAAAAACCAAAAACCAAAAACCAAAAACCAAAAACCAAAAACCAAAAACCAAAAACCAAAAACCAAAAACCAAAAACCAAAAACCAAAAACCAAAAACCAAAAACCAAAAACCAAAAACCAAAAACCAAAAACCAAAAACCAAAAACCAAAAACCAAAAACCAAAAACCAAAAACCAAAAACCAAAAACCAAAAACCAAAAACCAAAAAACCAAAAACCAAAAACCAAAAACCAAAAACCAAAACCAAAAACCAAAAACCAAAAACCAAAAACCAAAAACCAAAAACCAAAAACCAAAAAACCAAAAACCAAAAACCAAAAACCAAAAACCAAAAACCAAAAACCAAAAACCAAAACCAAAACCAAAAACCAAAAACCAAAAACCAAAAACCAAAAACCAAAAACCAAAAACCAAAAACCAAAAACCAAAAACCAAAAACCAAAAACCAAAAACCAAAAACCAAAAACCAAAAACCAAAAACCAAAAACCAAAAACCAAAAACCAAAAACCAAAAACCAAAAACCAAAACCAAAAACCAAAAACCAAAAACCAAAAACCAAAAACCAAAAACCAAAACCAAAAACCAAAAACCAAAAACCAAAAACCAAAACCAAAAACCAAAAACCAAAAACCAAAAACCAAAAACCAAAAACCAAAAACCAAAAACCAAAAACCAAAAACCAAAAACCAAAAACCAAAAACCAAAAACCAAAACCAAAAACCAAAAACCAAAAACCAAAAACCAAAAACCAAAAACCAAAAACCAAAACCAAAAACCAAAACCAAAAACCAAAAACCAAAAACCAAAAACCAAAAACCAAAAACCAAAAACCAAAAACCAAAAACCAAAAACCAAAAACCAAAAACCAAAAACCAAAAACCAAAAACCAAAAACCAAAAACCAAAAACCAAAAACCAAAACCAAAAACCAAAAACCAAAAACCAAAAACCAAAAACCAAAAACCAAAAACCAAAAACCAAAAACCAAAAACAAAAACCAAAAACCAAAACCAAAAACCAAAAACCAAAAACCAAAAACCAAAAACCAAAAACCAAAAACCAAAAACCAAAAACCAAAAACCAAAACCAAAACCAAAAACCAAAACCAAAAACCAAAAACCAAAAACCAAAACCAAAAACCAAAAACCAAAAACCAAAAACCAAAAACCAAAAACCAAAAACCAAAAACCAAAAACCAAAAACCAAAAACCAAAAACCAAAAACCAAAAACCAAAAACCAAAAACCAAAAACCAAAAAACCAAAAACCAAAAACCAAAAACCAAAAACCAAAAACCAAAAACCAAAAACCAAAAACCAAAAACCAAAAACCAAAAACCAAAACCAAAAACCAAAAACCAAAAACCAAAAACCAAAAACCAAAAACCAAAAACCAAAAACCAAAAACCAAAAACCAAAAACCAAAAACCAAAAACCAAAAACCAAAAACCAAAAACCAAAAACCAAAAACCAAAAAACCAAAAACCAAAAACCAAAAACCAAAAACCAAAAACCAAAAACCAAAACCAAAAACCAAAAACCAAAAACCAAAAACCAAAAACCAACCAAAAACCAAAAACCAAAAACCAAAAACCAAAAACCAAAAACCAAAAACCAAAAACCAAAAACCAAAAACCAAAAACCAAAAACCAAAA